>AWWV01014876.1:0-46337 GCA_001974805.1 Corchorus capsularis | reverse complement strand
TGGAGAAACGAGGCAACATCTTTATTTTAACATTGACCGGCGACGATCAGCACCGCCTCAACCCCACTCTCATCGCCTCCGTTCTCGACGCTCTCTCCCAGGCCAAGGCCCAATCCACTCGTGGCTCCGCCCTTGTCACGGTAGCCCAAGGCAGATTCTTCTCCAATGGATTCGACCTCGGCTGGGCGCAATCTGCCGGATCCAAAAAAGGAGCCGAAGAACGCTTACGCCACATGGTCGAAATCTTCAAACCCATCGTTGCTGCTCTACTCAGCCTTCCCATGCCCACTGTAGCCGCCGTCACCGGCCATGCCTCCGCTGCCGGTTTCGCCCTCGCTTTGTCTCACGATTATATATTCATGAGGAGAGACCGTGGGGTGCTGTACATGGCCGAGGTGGACTTAGGGCTAACGCTTCCCGATTACTTCAGCGCGTTGTTCGAGGAGAAGATCGGATTGTTTAGGGCTCGCCGTGACTTTTTACTTGCTGGGTTGAAGATGAAAGGAGACGAGGCGGAGAAGAGGGGCATCGTGGAGGCGGCGTACGATAGCGAAGATGAAGTGAAGGAAGCTAGCTTGCGCATGGCGGAGACTTTAGCTAAGAGAAAGTGGGACGGTGAAGTCTACGCCGAGATTAGGAAAAGCTTGTATCCAAAATTATGTACCATGCTTGGATTACCCACCAAAGTTATTGCTTCTCCCAGGCTTTGATTAGAACAAAAGTTGAAAGAAATTTGTTACAATTTGAATAATGAAAAAAAAAAGTGTTATCAATCTTTGTTTTGAATAATGAAATGTTGCCATTCCGAACAAACAATTTTAGACTGCAAAATGGAGGGTCGGCCGAGCGAGCCAACCCTATGGGGTTTCCACAAATTATGTCGGCGATATGTCTTGATAGCCATACGGCACCCACCGAACGAGGGTGAGCGTGGCATATTTAGCCAACCGACCCTTTTAAGTTTCACTCGTTGCCCACTAATTTACTTTTATAGGCAAGCTCTTTTGCGTTCCTGGTTTCCTCATTCTATGTGGGATGTTAAGTGAGGGATTTGGCTTTACCATTGGAACCATTAGCCTTTCGAAGGAAATTTGGTTCTTGAGGCAACAATATGTTACCTAGTATTTGGCAAGTATTCATGAATTTTAAAATAGTTTGTATTAATTGCACTGATGACTCCGGTTCTTGACCACAAAAGATTACAGATAATACCATTAGCTTCAAACAAAAACGGACCTGCTGTTGAGCAACTGTACATATGACCTGATATTCAAATGCTTTGCTATCCCAAAGTGCACTGAACAAGTTACTTTGGTCCTGAAAATTCAATATGCAAAACCAAAGGCCTGTCTAAGTTATTTCAAGGGACTCTAAGACTATGTGAAATAGAAACTTTGAACAAAATGAAGGGCATAAACTTTAATGCCTTGTGTACTAGACTATAGAAGAAGAAGAGGTGAAAGATGAGTATTGCTTAGAGAAGTCCTTTAATATCAACCAACTTCTACGAATTTATCCAACACATTGCCTGCGCTTGAAGGAAATGGGAATCCTTGTATTTCCTGCCACTTCCAATGTGAATCCCATTGCGGATCCAGTCCTCTTGATGTATCCAAGCATCACGAACAAAATCTAGAACTCCAAGGATCTGTAATAAAAAGGATATAAGCAACATTGAGAAAAATATGTTTGAAGTAATCTAAGTAAATCTACATCAATCTAGAAACGCTGCAGCTAAGATAACAGACGAAGCAACTGGTATAAAAGGTTATAAACTGAACTATGGAGCATTGGCAAAGAGAGAGAGAAAGAGGGAAACACTATGGAGAACTACCTATGTAAATCGCAAAGTAGACTCATCTCACCACAGAAATTAGAGATGCACATCTAACAATCCTATCTCCCAAATACATACCTTCAAATCCTACAACAGTGGATTTATGGATGGGAGAGTACTACCAATCTAATTCGTAAAAGAAGAAATTTCAGTTGGTACAGACTATACAGTTTTGGATATCTGCTTTACTTTCAGCTGATGTGAAACAACCAACCTAATCTCTATAATACTTATGAAAACAGAAAATTTCTCTCTTGTAGTGGTTATTTATCAATTTAAATTTTAAACTGTAAGAAATCACATTTATGAAAGTATCATGAGTAAATGCACTTTGATGGTAGCCAACAACCCCCACCCCCCCTCTCCCCTGCTGCGGCTGCACCAAAAAGGAAAACACACACACACACACACCAAGCATAGATTCTAAGAAAAAGGATGCAAAAACTTACAGCTCCACCCTTCCAACATGCAAAAGTTGGATTTGTTCTAGGTTGTAAAACCTGTTTCACAAGTGCGGATACAAGAATACCAAAATGAGAATTCATAGTTGAACAAAGAAAGAGACAAGTTATATGTAAGCAAAAGGGTACCACAAAATGCCAAAAACATAAAATGAAAAATAATTTGATCATGAAGTAACAGTAGACATAAAAATTGATATATTTTACTTCAAAGTGCAATATGAAAATTTTGTATTAATCTAAACATCAATATTGATAATATGGAATTTTGACCCCATACATATTTTCAGGGACAGTTTCCTCCAGGCAACATATTCCATTATATCAAATATTGAAGTTAGTTCATCCAAGATCGATAACATACTTGAATCTTATTGCTTTGAAGTGGATAAGAGCTGGAACAGAATTCGGGCTTAACACCTAGAATAAAGTTGGCAGACTTACCTCAACAGTATCAATGGCTTCATTTGGAGGAATAGTATGCAAGACTCTGCAAGAATATAAAACTAAGATATAAACATGATTCAAGTGCTGGAATCTCCTATGCAAAATAAATGATTACACTGCAATTTAAATAGCTTTCTGGGAAAGAGTACTATTTTGGAGGACTTTAGTTAAAAACGAATGGACGCACAAAGAGCAAGCATTCCAAACTAGTAGCCTAGTACTAAGCTTGAAATTACAGGTCACATAAGAAACCAGCATTTATATGATTCTCATATATCTTAAGATAAACCAATAAACAGCAGGGAGAATCAGTAACTAAAATATCCATGATAATAAGTATGAAATGATGTTCCAACAACGGAATATAAAGACAATTATTACCATTTTCTAGGTAATCAATGCACTCAAGGCATTCTCAATCAACACTGCCAGAAGAGAGAACAAGGGCATTTGACCTTGCCCAGTTAGTACTCTTCCAGCCAGAGACTTTTTGTAGGCCTCAAAATCGGTTAGATATACCTAATTTTGCAGGTAAGGATCCTACTAGTAGCTAGAACGATGGTTTTCTAATATAGGCATTTTGATATTTGGAAATTGAACACAAATTTGTAGAATGTTACCGTTCATATGTTAGCTAGAATCATATAAACGTAAGAGGAAACAAATGGGGGGAACCAACCTCTCCTCCACAGCAGGAATCAGGCCACCAGTCAAAGCCACTCCACCAATCTGAAGCACAAAACAAAGTCAAAACTTCAATTACTAATAAAGTAATAAATTAAAAGCATCTCATGCAGTCTATGCTTCTTAAGAAACTCACCAATTGTATGCCAGTAAACAATTTTCTTTGCAGGTCTATGCGACCTGTCAATCGAAAGAACCAAATGGTTAGATTGGGATACAATTACAGCTTATTAGCAGGTGCTAAATTAGAAGTTTGCAACTACCCGTCGAAAGAATGCTACTGGTTATGGCTTCTGCTAGGCCAACCTTCTCTTCTTTCTTTGGCTTCATTGAAAAAATTGGGTAGTTATCCCACATTGGTAACCCAACATTCATGCCAGGATATAGAGCATCTGGCATGTCAGATCTTCTAGGGAATTCAATATGCCATGTATCTTCCGGCATATCTTCATAGTCATGAAACCTGTTGCAGCATGCCATCAAAATGGTGCTAAAGGAAACTTTCATAACTCCTTCAACAGCAAAAGTGATAAATAGGACAAGTTACTAACCAAGTACGGGGTGGTCGAGGATATAAATCAGGAATCAAAAGTGTTGGGTAGAACAAACCCATAGGAGGAACCTATTTAAAATGAAACATCAACAGCAAATCCTTGAAGAAAAGTTGGGAAGTAATATCTGAGTTTGATTGAAAACATACATTGAGAGCAGTTAGCCTTGTCTTGTGAGATCCAGCAGGCATGGCATCCTCATAAGAATGAACTACAGCTACAGCATCAACTTCACCCTCCTATGAACAGGGGGGAAAAAGAAGAAAAAAAAAAAGAGTACAATAAGAGCATTCCTACAGCAAAGAAACCTAAATGTACCAGGTCCAGGAGCCAAATGATAACCTTAATTTCACAATAGGACTCTTTGAGCCTGTTCAGCATCAATAGATCTATAGGCTTTGTCAAAATGTCAGTACGAAATTGTGGCCATGTCTGATGATGTCTCTGAGTCCAGAGAAGACATCTTGATATATCCTGTAAAACAGTAAAAGCAAAATGAAATGAAAAATGATGAAACCACCAATACACAATGGTGAAATATCTGTTTTTTAATCTGAGGTAGAAAGGTTTCAATGGACCCTTATAAACAGATTTCAGAAACATCAACATTTTTAGTCAAACATTTGACAACGTGGCTGCTCCCTCGCAAGCAGGAAAGCAGAAGAACAGAAAGAATAGTGAGAATTTAAACCTCTCCACCAAAGGGTAAAGTCTTCTCTGTATTAGGTAGAGCCACTCCATCCTGCAAATTGGATGAGAAACGAGGTAAGAGTAAGAGCAGAGCTCTCATAAACAGACATTTTCAATTAAGCTACTAATAATAGATACCAAGTACGAAAATAAAGCAGGTACCAATTCAGTCCACTTTACTTCTACATGCAGGCAGAAGAGAGTGCAAGGAAATAACAAAACCAAAACTGAGGTATGTGAATGCTACCAGGTGTTTTCTTGACAATGGCCACTCTAAAACAATAACATAATAGTCAAGATGTTCACTTTGCCTCCAGCCTACAGGCTAAACAATGATAGTTCCATTGTGGGAGAACAGTCATGCAATTAGTGTCAATCCAGCAATGGAGGTCAAGGTAGTGATAGTGCTCAAGCTCGAAATAAAAATATAATTGGTTATAACAGCAGTCAAAAACTGATGGTGCTATGAGATATTACCACAGTGGAAGACTAATGCTGTTACTAAAGTAACAGGCTATGTTTTGATGGAGGATGAGTAGAAAACAGTAGTGTAACACAGAGTAACTTTTGCTCTATCCAATTTGTGATTTTTTTTCCTTTTTTTTTTTGGGATGGGGGGTGTGGGGGAAGAATGTTCAGAAATCAGAGGTGAACCATACCCCTCCAGACTCTATCAGAACCTCATTTCCAATATTCACTTCAATAGGAGGAGATTAAAGTAAGTATTCAGCTTCAATAACTTCTGCTTGAAATCCTTATCCCAATCAAAAGAAAAGAGTAATTATACACAAATAATAAAAGTAACATATTTTTATTTGATTCATTTACCTCAATGCAAATGACCGATGTCACTTGAGCACCCATATTTACAACACATGCTGTTGATAACCCATTCCCGAAAACTGCAGCCAGCCCTTCCTGAAACCATCATATATGAAGGAAACATTATAAACTAAAAACTAAGAACAAAATATAATAGCAATCTAGGATACCTGTTATTTTATTGCCAAAAAGATATCAGCATGGTTCTTTTGTTCATGTTTTGAGTACATACATTTCATAGATACAAACCTTTATACATGAAAAGAAACCTGAATATTTAAACTTCCTAACGAGTCTGACAATTTCGAGGAAGAGGCCTCCTCTATTTAATTGGTATTGTTCATATGAAGGAAAACAAAGATCCTGATACAGTGCCTCTATCATACCATGACAAAGTTATACTAAACGTCCCCAGAATCAATTAAAAACATGTGAGCAAAAGCTGCTCAGATGACCCCAAATCATCACTCTAAAACTTTTCGTTTTGGTGAGGTAACTAGGCAAGTGCCAGTAATAACAAAAGTAATTACCGGTGCTAATGCTGGTATTAAACTCAACTTACATTTGATTCTAAGAAGTATGAGAAAAACTTCTCACCTGGTGTACCACTGCTGAGCTAAAGCGCAAGTCTCGCAGTAAAATAGATAAGATCTCCTTTATCTCTGCTTGTGACAAGCCAAAAAAATTGGTATTACAAAAGATTCTATACAATCTACAGCATTTAATATCAGTCGTAATAGATATTCAAGAGATATAGCAAATCAGACTGAGAAATGATCTTATTGACACACAATAACTGAATCTGGAACTTCTACCACATGACAGGGTATAAAGAAACAAGGGATGAGACATTCTCAATTTAGTTTACATACCACGATTATCAAATGTTTCTGGCACAACAAGAATAGCAGAATAGAAGCCCCTTTCTTGGTGAGGGATATGCAATTTCTCTAATAAAATCCAGTCCCATAGAGCATGCAAATCTTCAATGACCTGCGGGATAATAAAATGTAATTACTAACAGAGAAAATATCGACGCCCACTTTAAAAAAATTCAGAGCAACTGTATCAATGGTTAAGTTATATTATCTCAATACAGAAAACAATAGGAGCAGGATAAATATAATAGAAGAAACAATTGCAGCAATGTTGTTTACTAAAACCTAAAAGAAGAAATAATATGCATGGTCCTTGATTGTAGCATAGAGACTATACCTGCTGCATTGGATAATGTTGTGAAATGTTCAGGTGACCTCTACGAATAGGACGACGTAAACAATATGGCTCATTGAGAGGTATCCTTAGTGCTTCCTCACCAAATATTACCTCCCTGAACTTCCGTTCAGTCATAGTAGGTTCCTTTGACTCAGCACTTTCACCTTGGGCCATGGACTCATTTATGACACTTTTACCCATTGAGCTTTCTGCATAATCGATAACAATGTGTAAGAAGAAAAAACTTAGACCAAAGCAATGGAACTTGTAACTGGAAATATTAAGTCAAACTATCCAAAGAAACTGCTCAGAATTAGAAGCACTACGGGTGAACCGCCAATATGTCTTATAGAACCCAGTCAACCAAGAAAAGTGAGAATATGGCACAATGTGTAGAAATGAAAATTTCTAATTACCTGCCGCCACTGTTGAATTTAGGTCATTCACATGTATATCAGTCCAAGTGAAGGGTAGATCCTTCCTGGTATTCGGATAATTATATCCATCAACACGTCCCATCTGCACATTAGTGTCACTAGTTTCATTACTAAAAGCTGAGGTCAATAAACAAACACTATGTTCAGCAATACTCAAATTCAACCAAAAATCCATACCTTCCTCGGAACAGAACTGTTGGAAAACTCATCATCAAGGCGAGGTATCTTCAATAAGGACGCAATCTTTCAAAAAACAAACATTCAATTCAAAAATTAGACTACTACATAAAACAGGCGAACACATATGGAAAAAGATGATGAAAACCAAATGAGCACACTCACAACATCATATGCCTTTTCGCGCTCCATGTGTTGTGTTGTGGTAACTTGAGAATTAAGAAACTGAAAACCATCAAACCAAAATTTCATCAACAAAAATCCAAATAAAATGGGGGGAAATAAAGGGAAAAAGAATGTAGCTAGAAAGAGGAACCTGATCTTGAACAGTTAACTTAGAAAATTGGCTGGTTCGGCGAGCGATGCATTGAGGAATTATGAAAGGAGAGTCCTGCTTAGCTAACCCTACTCTTATATTTGCAGAGCCTAACCAAATTAACCATCAATTTAGTTCATTTATTATAATTTTTTTTTCTAATTCGATCATTTTCGCAATTTCGAAATTTGGAGGGAAATTGTAAAGAAAAAGAATGAAGTACCGGGGTTGATGACGACGAGATTGGAGCCTCGTTCCGCCAGGAGTTGAGACGGAACTACCGTTTTCAAATAATCCTGCAAATATAATAATTAAGCGATTAAATTCACAAAAATGGAAAATTTCAAATGATAATTGCTTGAAGAACAAAAATTTATAATGATATTTGGTTTTGGATTTACCATGAGAGAAGCGAAGGATGGGAAGAAGAGCAGCGAGCTAGCTTTTTGTATTTGTAGAAATTTCAGCTTTGTTTCTTCTTTCTTCTCCTCTCTTCACTTCTTTTGTATAGCTTGATTTCAACTTTTGCAGAAGCACTGCGCATGCCAAATATTTTCCTCTTAAAGCTTAACTATGAAACGATGTCGTTATGGTTTGGTAACAATTAACAATCAAAGGCTCGGTCAGAGCTTTTCTTTTGGGCCAGATCCCAGATCCGAGATGAATTGGGCCAGCATTTTTAACCTTATTCTAAGTTTGGTAACAAATACCAACAATCTTCCATGAATGATGTAAACCTCAAGTATGTAATATTTGCAGTATCTAATGAGAAGTTGCTTGGTTTTTAAATGAATATCGTGTGATGACTTCTATCTTTCTGATGGAGTGGAATGCCAAAACCCCCTTGCATCATGGCACAATCAATCGTGTTTTTCATTTATTAATAGTACTGTATCTGTTCCGATCATGATTAAACTGTTCATTCATACATACTCAATTATTTACCTTTTAGTTAAATTTTGTTTATTTTCTGTATGATTATACAATTTCATTTTCCTTAAAGTTTCTCTTTCAATAATTGCACAATTATTATCCAACATCAACTTAAAAATCCAAGCCCGCGGGGAGGGCCAAAATCTAGTAAGTATATTATATATAATATACAATAAAAATTTAATAATATGAGTTATTGCCATGTTTAGTGTGAAAGTAAAATAAAGCAACTGGATCAAATGCACCACGTTTAAAAGTCTATATCGGTGGCCCATGGGTCAATAATAATGAAGGAATATAGCCATCAGATTATATGTACTGGAAAATGCATTTACTAAATTCCAATTGTCTTTCGTTTGCAATAATCAAACATCTCTCCAACTCCAATAAGCACTTTTGGATCAGTAATTTCCGTTTCCTATCAGCTAGCAGCAAGCAATGGCAGAAGCAATTGCTTTTGACTTGGCAGGAGAAGTCATCCACAAATTGAGCTCCCTTGTTGTCGAACAGATTGGGTTGTGGTGGAATTTGAAAGATGAGCTTGACCATCTCAAAAGCATAGTCTCTGTAGTCAAAGCTGTGCTTCTCGATGCAGAAGAGAAGTCTGGGACCAGCCATGGCGTCAAAGATTGGCTCGAAAAGATGAAAGATGCGCTTTATGATGCTGATGACTTGTTGGACGACTTCTTCACCGAAGCTCGGAGGCAAAATTTGATGGGTGGGAACAAGCTGACCAACAAGGTAGGCACTTTCTTTTCAAGCTCAAATCAGTTTGCTTATGGTCTTAAAATGGGTCGTAAAATTAAGGCCATTAAGGCAAGATTTGATTCCATTGAAAGAGAGTCAAGAATGTTACAGTTGGTAGTGCGTGATCGTCCTGTGGAAGCTCCTTTCATGGCTAAAAGGAGGGAGCAAGGGCACTCCTTTGTGAGTAAAGGAGAAATAATAGGGAGGGATGATGACAAAAAGGCTCTTCTACAACTCATGTTAGAGTCTGAAGAGGATTTCTTGATCATTCCGATTGTGGGAATCGGAGGTTTAGGGAAGACTGCCCTGGCTCAGCTTGTCTATAATGATGACATGGTCAAAGCCCATGATTTTGAGTTGAAGATGTGGGTGTGTGTTTCTGATGTTTTTGATGTGAAAGTAATTGTACAAAATATTATAAAGTCTGTGACTAATTGTGCACCTGATGCAAATCTTGAGATGGACCAATTGCAAAAGCAACTTCGAGATAGGATTGATGGGAAAAAGTATTTGCTTGTTTTGGACGATGTGTGGAATGAGGAGAGGGAAAACTGGTTTGCTTTAAAGAAATTGCTGATGGGTGGAGCAAGAGGAAGTAGGATATTAGTAACCACTCGCTCTTTAAGAGTAGCAAAAGTGACTGGTTCATGTCAGCCACATGTTTTGAAAGGCTTGTCTGATGATGATGCTTGGGTTTTGTTCAAACAAATAGCATTTGAGCAAAGAGCGGTAGACTCAGAAAACCCTTCCTTTGTGGAGATTGGGAAGAAGGTTTTGGAAAAGTGTGGTGGAGTTCCCTTAGTAATAAGGACGATAGCTGCTACATTATCTTTTAAAGAAACTGAAAAAGAGTGGCTCTCTTTCAAAGATAATGAACTTGGTAAAGTATCTCAAAAGGAAGGCCAGATTTTGCCTACTCTTAAGTTGAGTTATGATCACCTCCCATCCCATTTGAAGCATTGCTTTGCTTATTCTAGGTTGTATCCAAAAGATTATAATATTAATGTGCAAACAGTTGTTCAACTTTGGATTGCACAAGGTTTTGTAGTGGAGCAATCAAATCCAAATGAATCTGTTGAAGATATAGGGTTTGGATATTTCAAAGATTTGGTTGACAGAAGTTTCTTTCAAGAAGTAAGCGGAGAATATTTGTGGGATTATATGAGTTGTAAAATGCATGATTTGATGCATGATCTTGCTGAATCTGTAGCAGGGACAGAGAGCACTATTCTAGATTCTTCCTGTTAGACATGAATAAATAAAATACGTAGCGGACTTACAAATATAATTGCGTGCCTTCAAAGATCCTCTGCTTGTTTTATGAACGGAGCTTCCTTGTCTTTGTTGGTCCGTCAAGAGAAAGCAACTAGTGTCTTCTCTAATTCCACACTCTAAATCCTAGGAGCACTGGTGGATCTCCAGCATAAACTAACTCTCTGATGAATATTTTCTAGGGAAAAAGAAGCCTTTTTTTTCTCCAAATAGTTCTTCTTATATAGAACTATTAGATGAAGTCACTTAGACTTATGATGGGAGTTAAACTCCTAATTAAACTAATTAACAAATAGATAAGATAAATAGGAGTATTATTTAATTATAACTTATTAACAAATAATAAGATATTTGTTAATTATAAATGACGGATAAATTAATAATCTCCCACTTTATCCTCATTTAAAAAACCCACCACAAAATATTCACAGTCTTAGTTAGCAAATACTTTCATACAGAAATAGAGCGTGTGACCGGACGAAGTAACAATGAAGAGTCTTGGACCTTTATTAAGTTTCCACCATACTAATATAGGTCACGAATAAATGGAGTAAATCATGGAGTTAATCCCTCATTACTCCCACATTTGATTCACTAGTACTTGTGACTTCATGATTATCAATTACTCATTTGATAATCGCCCGGGCTATGAATCACAATACTTGTGTAAAGCCTCAATTGGTCTTACCCCATTCCTAATATTAATCCACTCGGATTGGAGTACTTTCCTAGCATGTCCCTTGTGGCATAGTAATCATTCATGCCCCTTAGATCACATACTAAGGTGTTACATCTAATCCAAATTTCATAATATAGGTTTGGGTTCAAGGGCATTATTTATAGAGCTCACACAGTGACAAGGAGGGAAACAACATCTTATTACTATGTCCTTGGAATGGGAGGAGAAGTGCAAGTATGAGTGAGGAAACTTGGGATTCAATATTGTCAAGTTTTAGATGCTTGCGTGTGTTACAGTTGAGCGGTCTAAATCTTGATATGGTTCCACGCCGTATTCATAAGTTGAAACATTTGAGGTACCTTAATCTTTCCAGTAATTTTGGTCTTAAGATTCTCCCTGAGAGTATTTGCAGGATACAAAACTTGCAAGTTTTGAACCTTGATTATTGTGGGGAGCTTGAGAAATTACCGGAGAATATTGGGAAATTGGTGAATCTTACTCATCTTAGAATAGCAGGATGTGGAGAGTTAACTCATATGCCATGTGGAATAGGGAAGTTGACTTCACTTGAGACGTTAAGCACGTTTGTAGTGGATAAACATGGTTCCCGTGGTGCTGCAGCTGCTGATCTAAGTGAATTGAATGGGCTTAACAAATTAAGGGGAAGATTGAAGATTACAAATTTGGGATACGGTAGAAAGAAGTTTGCAAGTGCTAATTTGAGAGACAGGGCACATCTGCATAAGCTGAGATTAGAATGGGGCGGAGATGAAGAGGATGAGGAGAAGTCACTTGAAGACCTCCAACCCCACCCAAATCTCAAGGAGTTCAAACTGGTTGGATGGAGGGGTGATGCCAAATTCCCAAGTTGGTTTTCTTTGCTCTCAAATCTAACCAGAGTTTGCATACGTGGTCCCAGTAAATTCAAAACTCTCACAACTTTGCATCAATTGCCTCATCTTCGAGAGTTGGAAATATCCAACTTAAGTGAGCTGGAGAACATGGAGCATGCTGAGCCTGAGCCTGAGCCTGAGGGAGAATCGGAGGAATTATTCTTCCCATCCTTGATAAGCCTTTCACTTGAAAAATGCCCAAAATTGAAGAGTTGGTGGAGGCATAATAATGACGATATTGGAACAACAACTAGAACAATATTAATATTTCCTCGTCTATCCTTTTTATATATAGAAGATTGCCCTCTCACTTCAATGCCACTCTATCCATCACTCCAAGATGGTCTAGCATTGAGGAATTGCAGTTTAAGGCCATTGGAGCAAACCATTCAATTACAGCCTAGTAATTCTCTAATTATTCCTCTCTCCAAACTGAAATCTTTCCATGTGGTCAACACGGAGACGGAGGGAGACTCTCATGATCATGTGCATGTGCTGCTGGATAAATGTCTGCAAAATCTGACTTCCCTTGACTCCTTGACTATCTCTTCTTCCCATTGGCTTGATTCAGATGGCAAGCAATTGGAAGCCCTTAGCAAGCTCTCCTCTTTGGCGTTTGAGAATATCCCAGGCCTGCTGTCTCTCCCATCTTGGCTTCAAAATCTTACTCAACTCAAAGATTTAACCATTCGGAATTGTGACGGATTAACTTCACTCTTTCCGGTGTTTCAACATCTCACTTCCCTTCGAAGCTTAGATATATGTGGTTGCAAGGAGCTTGAATTGTCTGCACCTGACAATGACAATGACACCCAAATATTCCAAGATTATACCAGTCTAATAGCTTTAGATCTCGAATATATTCCCAAGTGTACCCATCTTCCGGAGTGGCTTCAAAACCTATCAAATCTGCGAAGGCTTTATCTCCATGATTTGCCCAATTTGACATCGCTTCCCGGCCAGATGCAACGCCTCACCAATTTGAAATATTTATATGTCAACAAGATTCCTCAGTTATCAGAAAGATGTCGGAAGGATATAGGTGCGGATTGGCCTAAGATTGCTCACATCCCACTCATTGATATCTCTTAGGTTGGTGCTTCCTTTCTATCCATCAAATTAGTTTCAAGAATTAATTTCCCCTTATTTCTCCTTGAAGCTGAGACTTTCACTTTTTTCTTTGTTTCTTCAGACAAGGGTCCAATAAATTACCACAACAGAGTTAAGTCTTTTTTTATCATCATCATCCTTGTGCTTACACCTCAACAACGGCTATGGTATCATCTCAATCCTTTATTTCATTAACTAGGTTATAATTTGAATTTCATATTTCCAATAACTTGGTTTCTTTAACTCAGTTCCAATCTCAATGCTTTCTTTAACCTATTTCAACATTATCTCAATGCTTTTTACTCTTTTAAATGACAAACTCACAAATTCTTTGATCTAATAATATCATGTAACAATGTCTCCTTTTCTCAGCATGAGCTTATTTACATTTCAGTCATCAACATTGTACCACAAATATCCTGATTTCCAGATTTGACATTTTATATTTTTGAGATTGAGTTATGGTATCACTTATTACATGCTAATGATATATGATTATGCTTTTTTGTCTTTTAACTTTTGGCAGATTTTTCTGTGTCTTTTCTTCATGTTTGGGCTGCTGTGTCTACCAACGCATAGCAAACATTTCAAGAAGCAGAGGCCAACTTGCTACAACTTTGATGTTTTTGCTAAATTTGTGGAAAGGAGTGGTAATGTTTTTGCGATTGGCCATTCAGATATACAATATGAAAGACTTGCTCAGTGAGTAGCATTTCTGCATTTTAAAGCTGCAATGGGTTCAATGAGATAAATTTTATTCACTCTTATAATCTGCAGGTTCTTCATTGCTGTATATATATATATAGAGAAAACAGAGTAGCTCAGAAACCTTGCTTTCACTTTCATCACTAAAATTCATAACTGCCCAATGCCTAAGACTATCGAGCAAGTCCTTGTTAATCTCATTCTTTAATATGCTAGGTTTTGTTGCTTGATATATTGAACCTTGTAATTTGACGTCTATTTCATAGTAATTTTTATTCAGAATTTGTCCCGTGGTTTTTCCCTCTAACATTGGAGGGTTTTCCACGTAAATCTGGATCCTTTTTATTTTTATTTATTTAATTTTTTTTGTTAGATAGAATGCAAATATCCATTATGTTATGTTAGTTAACATAATTGAACTTGATAACAATAATTATTCAATTCGCTGGAGTTTGGTAGAAGAGAACTTAACTCTGTATCATTTTAGGGAATATCTCTTGTTTGGATGAAGGAGCAATCCATTGTATCTGATTTATTATGTAAGTACTAATTTCCCAAAGATGATCATCATCTGTAATTAGACACTAAAATGCCTTTCTCTTGCGTTGCATGCTTTTGATCGTCTGTCAAAAGCTCCATAGCAAAGCTTGAGTATTCCTTCCATGCTTTGTCATTTCACTTTCTGCATTTGCTCGCCTTGAGTAATCTATCATCTTTTCATGAAGATCATCGACCATTGCCAAAATGACAAGGTTAAAGCAAGTGATGCAATTGGTGGAGGACAATTCCAGGTTTGATTCACAGAACATGTTCATGGGTAAGTTGTTTGACCCTGTGGCTTTTGAGGTATCCGTATCAGTGCTAGTATTGCTTTGGAATGTTGTAATTATTTCCTAAATCTGTTTTAATGCCATTGGACTAGCAAATTGACTGTATCCGACATTAGATTCAAGGATCTTTGAGGTTCTTGTCGAGAGGACCATTCTTCATGGCTATAAAACCAAATTCACAATAAATGCACTAGGCATAGTTCATCTTCATCAGGCCAAAGAATGAATGAATGCGTTTGACTTTGAGACCCAAAAAAAAAACATTATCAAAGATCAAAACTGAAAACCAAAAGGCAGCAACTAAATCGAGCCTATACTTTCCCTTTGTTGACTGCTGTGATGCCGAGGACTGAAACCGAAGCCGGAGATCCTGATAGTTTCAAGTCCCCCTCCCATCATGTGAATTAGTGATCAGATCAGAGGCAATTTTCTTGATCCATTGTTGAATACATGGATCATGAACTGCTGCAGGAGACGTTAACAAGCTACTGAAATTATTTTGTTGCAAGGGACAACAATTCGGCACAAAATCTATGATCAAGTCAATTCGAGATTCGAGATCTAAACAAAGGAATAGACGTATTCATTAAAACCCTAATTTTTAAACTCAAAATCAAAACAAGGAGCAATCCATTCAAATTTTCGGATGTTTAAGTGAATTAAAGAACTAATAGAAACTTAACAACTCCTAAAAATTGCAAAACAATCAGTATTTTGGTAGATCTGCAAAATATTTTGTGGTGCTGCACAGCAATTACTAGACATCGTTTCAATATGATGATGATTGATTACTGAAGAGCTTTCCACCCTTTACCAGCTACTTCTTCAATATATCTAAGCAGCTTTTGGCTTTGGGGCTCTCTTCTTCAGCTGCCTCTTAGGCATTGAGTTCTTCATCCCCCAGAAGAATAGTATAGCACCAAATTGAGCAACACACTGTTGTTGATTACAACAAATGAAAAAGAAAAATCAATCAAGTTCTCACATTATAATGCTAGGGAAAGCTTTAAATATGCATAATTTTTAAGTACCTGCAAGCATTCACCAAGCAGATTATAGTATTGGGGACTGCCGGGTTTATAGTTGTAGAAGTCATGGAGAATAGGAGTGCTAATCGCCAAGTAGACAGCCTATGGGAAAAGAAAGACAATTAAATGAGATATAAAAATAGAATCAGAAGACACTGCTCTCTGCAGCTTCAAATGTAAACTTCATTTAGAATTCAAATGCAATCAAAATATCACTTGGAAGAAACGAAATTCTAACCAGGAGGAAGGCTCCAAAGCCATGGCCAAATACAAAGAGAATGCCACCAAGTCCTTTCAAAGCGATGAAAGCGCCAACTATATGTTTGACCTGTGTACAAAAGACTCCACATCAGAATAAAATATCATATTAACACAAACTTAACATAATCACAACAGAACAGGAAAGAACTTCATCACAAGTTATTAAGGGGAAAAAAGGAAAGAAAAGGAAAAGAAGCACATCTTACTTCAATATCTGGCAAATCAAAATTGAGCAGAGAAGATAAATGATTCTTAGCAAGTTCAAGCTTTGGTATCAACTCCTTTGCTGCAGGCCCACCATCAACCCCATATTCATTGAACCTGTCAACATATTAAAAATTAGTTAACTACATCAACAAGATATTCATGATCAGTCCCACACAAACCAGGATGGTAACAATGGGATTTTCGGAAAGCATCGAGAAACTCGGTGCATTGAATCAATTGGCCACATAACAAAGGACAATAATCAATCGAATCAAATAAATTACCACTTCTATTATACTGATTCATCTATGCCAAAATGCCATTGACCTACAAAATACCATCTGGATGAAGTACTTAACCAATACAGCCATATTGAATTGACTGAAAAGAAAAGGGCAAAAACACGTTTGCCACACTATTTTTTCTATCATGGCAGATTATAACATGTGATTAATTATAGCTAAGCCAAATAAAGTATAAACTTAAACTTTAAAAATTGAAAAATAAAAGTTTTCTCCAAGTAACTCCCCAATTTCACAATCTTGACAAGTGGTCAAGATCCTGAGCGAAAGCAATCATTAATCACAGTTACAGATTAAAGAAAATAATACAACAGTACCCAGAAAACACAAACCTTAGGAAAAACAAAACAAAATAACCCAGATCTAACAAATAAACATAGTTCAAAAACAACCCAACAAATAGATTTAAACAGATCTAAAGCGAGAGAGAAAGAGAGATTACATTTGCCTTGCGGAGAGGATGAAAATAGAGGCAAAGAAAACTCGTCCAGCGAAAGAAACGAAACCCATTTTTTCCTTAGTTACGTGTTTTTCCTCTTCTTCTCCCCCACTTGGTTTCGAGCAAAAGTCTTCGAAGATCGGGATTTAGAGGTTTTTCCTTCTTTGCTGCTACCGCCAAAGGGAGGAAGAGAAAGAAGAAGAGTGAAAGAATTGGGGTTTGGAGTTGGTCCCTTGGCCGGGGGTCTTGATGGGGTCAATTATGAGTAATTTAATTAAAATATTTTAAAATCGAAAAATAAAATACGAAGTTAAGAATATTTATATCGAGGTAAGTAAGATCAACACGAAAGAAAAAAAAATTTGAATCAAGATCCAATTCTTCACTAACACTACTATAGTCTACTACTATAGCAAGTTTATTTCTTTTGGGTTTGAAATTTTTCTTAATTACGTCTTTGCCATTTTTGTGAAAAGAGTTCTTAAACAAGTAAACCCAAATTATTACTAATTGTCTTCACTAAATAGTAGTGATTAGAAAAGCTACTACTAAAGTTTAGAAAATTCAAAATTCTTCATATAAAATGCCAATTTTCTTTTTCTGATTGGCTACTATTTATTCTAATTTTAAGGTTAGCATAAGTCACCAATTCTTTTAGATTTTACGAGCTTCTCCTTATTAGACTTGTCACATTATATATAGATCCTTGTATAGGCTATAACTCAAGTGATTCTATTAACCATACAATAGATCCAAACCCTTGCAATCTTACCAACCCATTAACAATAATACTAATTAAATTATTAACATTACTATGGGTACTTCTTATTTTAACTCAACAAAATTCATGTAAAGTTAACTAACGAATGTTGGACAAAGTGATAAAGACTAAAACTCATGTAAAGCCAATGAGGGTTGGGTAAATTGGTAAAAATTTGGATTTGTGTTGGAATGCACTCGGGTCTGAGTCTTACAAACCCCTCTCGATAAGCGATTTGTAAATCAAAAAAATCGGCAGGTGAAAATTAGTGGCTTGCCCAAACTTTGAAGATGAGATAACTTATCTTGTTGCTATTTTTTTTTTTTGGTACTTGGGATTGTCAAGAATGAACTTTGGTCATTAGAACTAAAGAGTCTAGTACTCAATTACCAGACCAAATGTCTGATGATCTCCTGGACTTCTATTAATACTATAAAAAGCCTCATGTAAATGGTACATTTGTTGATGTATCAACATCATTGCTATAATTAAGTTGAATACTTGGTACTCATTTATCTTTTCTTCAAAGTAAACTTAGTTTAGTGGTTATTAAAATTACCATTATTTTTTCGTAGCCAACAAAAATTTACCTTTATTCTATGTTTATTATATCAAAAAAAAATTCCATCATTTATGATTATGATAAATTTATTGGTTTTTGAGTGAGAAAAAATACAAATGTTGATTATGGGTTTCCTCCAATTAACTTTAGTCAACGACAAACGAAAATTGTTTACTAGCTAAACCTCAAGAGTAATTTTGCTATTTGAAGGAGTAGTATCTTTTTTTTTTTTGGAGTAGTATCTTTGTTGTGCATATATTGTACTCCATTACACGCTTTCAAATAATTTTGCTATTAATTATGATAGTTAAACCTCAAAGAAATGCGATAGTTATGTTGGTTAGGTATAAAGTGAGTTTAATTATTTGATCAAAATTCAAAACTCTTTAAATATATATGTATATCATAAAATAAATAACAATAATAATGCACTGAATTAATCATTTATTACTCATCTACCACCAACTCACAGCTTCACTCTAATGCCCATATCTTATATTTATTGCATGAAAACAAAATTGTCCTTAGACCAACTATATATATAACTAGACCATTCTAAACATGTGGGAGGGGTTGGTGCCAAAAAAACATGTGGGAGGGGGAAAACGCATGTAAAATGAAAATAATAAGTATATGAGTATTTTTCTTCCTTATATATATAAGTGTTCTGAATAATTAAGACAATTGTTCATTTGTTAGCTATTAAAAATGTTTAATTTTATGTAATCCTTATAAAGTTGATCATGCACCACCATCCTCTTTTATTTTCTTTGTTTTTTTTCCCCATTTTTATATATGCCTTGATTGAGTTTTGTGAACATGCATGCATTGCATTTTCAATCGTTACATGCTATAAAATTAATTACTAACTTACATATCTATTCAACAAACATTACATTCTCATTTTTATTTTGTTTAGTTTTGGGCAACATGGAGAGCATCCCATTTATTGATAATAAATATACTAACTAGTAGCCACAATATATATTTATATATATATATATATATATATATATAAGAATAAGAAATGATGAGTTTGATTCTTCAATAAGATCTGATCTCATTTGTTTGATTATATGACTTGTTTGATTTAGGTGAGTTGTAATTTTCACGTGCAGGCCAATCAGCTTACTATTTAAACAAGTCTTTATAAGGTTTATTTTCAATTAATTATAATAATAATATTACTAATTTAGGAGGAAAAAACCTTTAAAAAATACGAGTAAAAGTCAGGGATGCCATGCCCATGAGCACACTTGACTTGAATAATTCGGGATTGAAACAAGAACGTGTAAACAATATTGCTTAACATTTCCATTGGCTTTACATGAATTTGACTTTGATTTCAAAATTGGTTTTGGCTATTTTTTCTTTCTCTTTACTTTTCCTTTTCCTTTTTCCTTTTGTTTATTATTTGATGAGATCTGGGATTCCCAAAGTGTCTATTTCTCTGCAAATTTGCTTGTGGGACGTGGGTTGCCAAATTCCTTTTTTTTGTTCTTTTTTAAATTTCCATTTAATTTTATTAATTGCATGTGCAATGGCAACTACTGATTAGGAAGAGCTAAATGAAGCAGCTATCCTTCTTCTATAAGGAAGATTTCAGAAACCAAAGAAAAACAAAAATGGAAATGGAAAATATAGTAATATATTGTATGATATTACTTTGATTATAAATTGAATTAATGCTTGATTACAATTGAGGTAGCCATTGAACTGAATACATGGCTCTTAAGTGATACACCAATGATAATAATATCCTAGTATTTAATTTATTTTGATTAATGGTATGTTTGCTTGTTTTTGAACATTTCATGAATTTGGGGTGTCCCCTTGGAACTTCTCATAGGAGATTTTAGGTTCGAATCCTAAGATGGGCGAGAAGAGATTATGGAAAAGGGAAGGACTATCTCCTATTGTATAGCTCATTTCAATTCATGTTCATGAGTATTGAGTAGCAAAGAAAAAAAAGTTATTGGGCTTTAAATCAAGGAAAAACTTATACAAGATGTGTATAGAAAGATGTGTATTTATGTAATTTGCTGTACTTGTTCTTAAATTAGAAATAGGTGATTGCATTAGATGCAAAACATATAGCAAATTCCATATGTTTGTTTGAATTTACCAAATAAAAAAAAAAATATTCCGTAAGATTTGAACTTAGGAACCCTCAAGGGTGATGTGACTTGAGCGGCATAAACCACTTGACTATTGAACTTGAACTTTGACGCCTTATCTGGATTGGACTTGGACTGGACTTTAAACATAGACTTCTGGACTGTCCCGTATTGGGACCCTCATTAACCAAACTTGGACATGGACCTAACCTTCTTGACTGGACTGGATTTGAACTTAGGATGTTACGATTCAAGCAATTGAGCTAACAACTCAGGTATTGAAAAATAAACTTGTTGTACTTTAGAAATGGTCTTGATAGTTAAAATTGTTACATACTTTTAATCAAAACAAAATTTTGGTTGGGTAATCAAAGTTTTGCTTAATTGTAATACCATTCTCACAAAGATGGTATGATTCAAATTTTGGAACATTAATCCACCAACAACTAACAACTTCAAAATCAAAAATTTTTTATTCTCAACACCTAAGTAAACGAGCAATATGGTACAATATTTATTTTTAATATACTAGTATAAACTTAGGTAAATTTCCATATCTTTTCTCAAAAAAGGAAACTTTTCGAACATATACCTCCCCTTAGTCCAACATTCACATTCAAATTTCAAATCCTTGGAACGAAAAAGACCCGGTAAAACGCAGAGAAAAATTTTAAAAAACACGTCTCGACCTGGTCAAGATGGTAAATTTCACCAAACTACAAGGACATTTTAAGTAACAAACCTAAAAAAAATCAAATCAAAATCTCCACTCGCTCTTTACTCACGTTCACGTCAACCCTTAACTCGTCTTTAAAACCAACAAATCTGATTGGTTGAAGCGACGTGTTCCCCCGACCAATTCAACGACTTTTCAGACACTCTCATACTCGCGCGCGTACGTCTTACTATAATTGGTCTTCGTCTCTCTATAAAAATCGCCGGCTGTTGGATTTTTAAGATTTTTCGTTTCTTACATACTACCCTTTCGTCTCTCTCGTGTCTGCTGGCTTTATTTTCTGTTGTTTTTCAGTAGAATTTCTTAGGCTTTTAAATCGAAAAAAGAGAAAAATGGCCTTCGTTTCTTTCGTTGGAAGAGTTCTTTTCGCTTCAGTGTTCATCCTCTCTGCTTGGCAAGAGTAAGCTTCACTTCAGATCTGCACTTTTTGTTTTTCCTTTTCCTTATGTGCTTTTACTGAAAACTGTTTGTTTCCCGAGAAAAGAAAGGTTAGGAAGAAGAGTTTGGATCTTAATTTAGATTTGGAATTCACAGCTCTTCTGTCTTCTGAACCGTTAAAATAGACTTGGATTTTTAGTTAATCATCATGATTTAATGCTTCTATAGTGGATGCTTGGGCTTTTATGTTAGTAGATCTTGCTTTTACTTGCTGGTTTTGTTAGAAGAATTACTGCAGTTTAATTTTAATCTGTTATTTAAGAGTAAAAAGTTAGGATTTCTTAGATGTTCAAGTCTTGTGTCAGTTTTCATTTTTTTTTTCTTTTGATCTGCTTATTGAATTCTGCTTTATAATGCTGAGGTTTATAAAATTTAAACTTCATTTTAAGTTATAGATCTCGTGAGTATTATAAATGTAGTGGCCGCTGTTGGCTGGCAGTTAATATGTTGGCATGTTGCATTTTTAAATGAGAAAAAAGAGCGTTAGGGGTATAATTTTAGATAAGGGAATCAACATTCATTGTGAAATTAATATGTAGTATACTTTTTCTTTTTGAAGATATATATGGACCATTGAGACATGGAAACTTTCAAAGTTTTTTCGGTTATGGCCCGTTGGTAGCCAGATGTTAATTTTCCCATAAATCGTTGTAGCATTTTCTAGCTTGTGCTCAGTGCAATGGATTTTGTAATTTTGAACTAGGTTAAAGTGTTGTTTAGCTTGTGTACAAAGTCTGAATACTTGGTGTTTTGTGTAATATAGATTCAATGAATTTGGTGATCATGGAGGGTCAGCAGCAGAGGCACTGAAGCCAAAATTCAATGCATTCTCAAAGCATGTGTCTACCCATACAGGGTTTCAAGTGCCGGAATTCGAAGTAAGAATTGCTATAGTTTGCATTCTCTGCTTATAGTACTAGTTTGTTTGATTTTTTTTTTTTTTTTTTTTTTTTTTTTTTTTTTTTTTTCCCTAATGTCATAACTCTTGGAGTTGTTTTTTACAGATTAAGTTCCTAGTTGCTGCTGCCATTGCCTTTAAGGGTGTTGGGGGTCTTCTTTTTATCTTCGGCAGCACTTTCGGAGCTGTTCTTCTGGTTTGTTTTGTGTTCTTATGTTCTTCATTAAAGTCAGAAGTTCATTTATCAATTATATGAACTGATAACAGTTGTATACTATTCTTCTTTTGTAGATTCTGCAACAGATTGCTATTACTCCTATTCTATATGACTTCTACAATTACGACCCGGAAAAGAAAGAATTCGGTCTGCTTTTCACCAAGTTCACTCAGGTTAGCAATTGATTTCTTGGTGATATTCTTTTCAAACTATGTAGATGTATATACATATATATATATGATGGAAATTATTTGTTCTTACTAAATTCCTTTTACTTCTCAGAACTTGGCTCTGTTTGGGGCATTGCTCTTCTTTGTTGGCATGAAAAACTCGATGCCCAGGAGACAAGCCAAGAAAAAGGCTCCAAAGAGCAAAACAACTTGAAAAGGAGGAATATCCGGTAAAATGAGGGTCTAGTTTCTCGTTCGATCTGCCTACTTCGATGAATCCCAAGATATATTTTTGTATTTGTGTATCAAGGCTTTTTTTCTTCAGGATTAGGAAAAAAAGAGCATACTACTTTGACAACTTGATTTTGTTAACTAAATTATTGTTCATGGTTATTTAATCGAGTCTCGAAAGATTTTGATAATTTTTGCTTTTGAATCTGCTGCTGCTACTGCTATCTTTCACCCCTTTTTGGTCCATTTTCATGCAAATTTATATGATGGATTCATGGTGCTTCTTAAGTACATGAAGAAACATATACTACTAGTATTATTCAGCTTTGGGGTTATTAATTTCTGAAGTGTGCCGACATTTTGAGACTGTTGGGACGCAAAATGGAGAGCAACTAATGAATGACTTCTGGAAATGCAGTTGAGAATGAACATATCTTAAATGACATGTTTTTTGTTTTATACAAAAGAAATGATAGATTTACACCTCCCATCCTCAAGTCCCAAGTAATGTTGAAATGTAATCTAGCAATGACTTGTAGATTTCCTTTCAAAAGACTCATAACCACACCAAATAGATTGATAGAGTATTCAAGATTAGTACATGATTAGAAATCTTCATACAATTTTATTTGGTCATTTTCAATCTTTCTTGGTGGAAATATCTGCTTTTATTTATTCTAGCTAGTTGCCTTGACTGGCGGTCACTAAAGATAATATCATCAATATTTAATATTTATTTATTCATACTATATATAGAGTGGTGGTTAACTGGTTTATCTTCAATACTCCAGAAAAGAAATACTATATCTGATTACTCTTTCTATTCCTATCATATCATCCCAAAATAAAAATGGTAAAATCCAACGCATCAAACCCAGACCAGTATGATAGGGTCAGTGAATTGAAAGCTTTTGATGAAACAAAAGCTGGAGTTAAAGGCCTCGTCGATTCTGCAATTACAGAACTTCCTCGGATATTTCATCAGCCAGCAGATAAAATTCAGAAATACCCAGTTTTAAGGGATACCCAGATCAGTATTCCTGTTATAAACCTTGAAAGAGTGAAGGAAGATCCAAGTATTCGGAAGGAGATAGTGGACAAAGTTGGAAATGCATCAAGGAAATGGGGATTTTTCCAAGTTGTCAATCATGGGATTCCAGTAAATGTTTTAGAGGAGATGAAGGATGGTGTAAGGAGGTTTTTTGAGCAAGAGGATGAGGTGAAAAAGCAATATTATACTCGTGATTTTTCCAAGCCAGTGGTCTATAATAGCAATTATGATCTGTATACTGGTTTAGCAGTCAACTGGAGAGATACATTTACCAGCTTTTTGGCTCCAAATCCTCCCAAGGTGGAAGACCTGCCACCTGTTTGCAGGTATGCTTTCTTGTACAGATAATTTCTACTTAATTTCTATTTAGACCCCCCCAAGATCCCAAAACAGGAAGTGATCAGATGAAGAAATGATCACTAACAGTCTTAATTCATTTGCAGGGATATAATGGTAGAGTACTCGAAGCAAGTTCAGAGTTTGGGTTATTTATTACTGGAGTTGCTTTCTGAGGCTCTTGGGCTGAAACCTGACCACCTAACAGAGATGGATTGTGCCAAGGGGCTTGTTATGCTTTGCCATTACTATCCGGCATGTCCGCGGCCAGAATTGGCTCTGGGAACAAGTAAGCATGCAGACAATGACTTCATCACAGTGCTTTTACAAGATCATATTGGTGGCCTCCAAGTACTTCATGAAGATAAGTGGATTGATGTACCACCTGCTCCTGGTGCTCTAGTGATTAACATTGGAGATCTTTTGCAGGTAAGTCATTTGGTTTTTAGTTGTTGCTAGTTTCATATTGTAAATGATAGATGGCTTATACTGATCATAGGAAACTAGGTCGTATCCCTGCTTAATAGGCATACCAAGAAGGAATCTGCTAAAGCAAAGTGAAATGAAACACATGAATCTGAAGTGATGACAGTGATGGTTTTTTGGCCATTCTTTTAGAGAAACTTCATATATCAGATCATGAACTTGGAATGGTTCTTTCTATTCTTGAAAATTTTCTGTTGACAAATGAGAGCTTTCTGCATATTATTGAATCTTGTGTACCTTTTTCTTCAGCTTATTTCCAATGATGCTTTTATAAGCGTGGAGCATAGAGTAGTTGCAAATTCAGTTGGATCTAGAGTATCAGTTGCATGCTTTTTCAGCACATCTGTTATGCCGAACTCAAGGCTATATGGACCTATTAAGGAATTGTTATCAGAAGAGAATCCTCCAAAATACAGAGAAACCACAGTGACAGATTACGCTAACTACTCTATTGGAAGAGGCCTTGACGTAGATGGTCATTCTCCTTTGCTGCATTTCAGGTTATGAACTTGCCTCTTAAGAGATGCAGTAGGAATGTTTACAGGATCAAGGATAGCTTATGAACTGAATAATTTGGATCATTGAACTGTTGATATCATATTGTTGGAGGTATCTGCTTATTGAATTCTCCTTTATATAATGATGGCTATGAATCTTATCAATAGAAAGAATAAAAGTGTTGACTGCTGAAATTGTTGTCATTCTTTTATGCTTTAGTAGTCCAAGAAGCTACTTAACTGCAACAAAACCATTGAGAAAAGCTTGAAAAGATAATCTTAACAGATACAATCTTTAGCTATTGAATAATGGTTAACCATGGAATTCCTGTGAGTGTTCTTGAGAGGATGAAGGATAGTGTTCATAGGTTTTTTGAGCAAGATGATGAGGTCAAAAAACAATTCTACACTCGTGATGACATGTAAAAGGTGGTCTACTATTGCAACTTTGATCTGCATACGTCCCCTGCAGCTAACTGGAGAGATACCTTCTACTGTTCTATGGCTCCTGAATCCTGATCCTCCTAATCCAGAAGAGTTGCCAAAATTGTTCAGGTATGTATATATGTGACTATATCTGCTGTGTTATCTACAATAACTCATAATAGATGACATAACAAAATGAACTCTTTCCTGCATAATTTTCATATAGGGTCACAATTGTGGAGTACTTGGACCGGTTAATGAGTTTGGGTTGTTTTACTCTTTGAGCTAATATCACAAGTTGAATCCTGTCCTAACCACCTTGTGAAGATAGATTGTGCTTAGGGTCAAGTTCTGCTGTGCCATCAGCCCATCACTATCCTATCAATAGAAAGAAAAAGTGTTGATGGTTGAAAATTGAAATTGTTGTCCTTTTTTGCTTTAATAATTTAAGAAGTTACTCAATATATTCAACAACACCATTGTGAAAAGCTTGAAAAGATAATTTTAACAGATACAATCTTAACTATATTTGCACTCTTAGCTTTCATTTTTGGTCCTGAAATTGCGTGAACAAAAAAGGGTTGAATTAACTTGTGGTGGCAGGGCAGCTTCTGGCAAGTGGCATCACAAAGTTACAAAAATAAGGTCAATTCGAGACGAGAATTATATCTGAAGGAAGCCATGGCGGCTGTGTTATTCAACCCTTGCCATTATTGTCCAATAATTCTTGGGTCCCAGAAGATAATATAATCAATTATTTATTCATACTATATACGTGGTTAACTGGTTATCTTAAACTAAAGACTTCAGAAAAGAAATACTATCTGATTACTCTTTTCTATTCCTATCATCCCAAAATACAAATGGTAAAATCCAACGCATCAAACCCAGACCAGTATGATAGGGCCAGTGAACTGAAAGCTTTTGATGAAACAAAAGCTGGAGTTAAAGGCCTCGTCGATTCTGGAATTACAGAACTTCCTTGGATATTTCATCAGCCAGCAGATAAAATTCAGAAATACCCAGTTTTAAGGGATACCCAGTTCAGTATTCCTGTTATAGACCTTGAAAGAGTGAAGGAAGATCCAAGTATTCGGAAGGAGATAGTGGGCAAAGTTGGAAATGCATCAAGGAAATGGGGATTTTTCCAAGTTGTCAATCATGGGATTCCAGTAAATGTTTTAGAGGAGATGAAGGATGGTGTAAGGAGGTTTTTTGAGCAAGAGGATGCGGTGAAAAAGCAATATTATACTCGTGATTTTTCCAAGCCAGTGGTCTATAATAGCAATTATGATCTGTATGCTGGTTTAGCAGTCAACTGGAGAGATACATTTTTAAGCTTTATGGCTCCAAATCCTCCCAAGATTGAAGACCTGCCACCTGTTTGCGGGTATGTTTTCTTGTACAGATAATTTCTACTTAGCCTTTTTGGTTTATACTTTTGCACTGGCTGATGTAATATAATATTCCCTTTTTCTTTGTCAAGTTTGCATATTGAAATTGAACCCTTATGCATCTGGGATATCAGATGCCATAGTAACTCTGTTTTCAAGTTGTTGGTAATTTGGTATATTGGACTTTTAACTGTTTTATAAGTTTAGGGAATGCAATTCAATGCATGTATCAGTTAGATTGCCTTTCTCCTTATTGCCTCTTAGCATATCTGATACTAACTTTTGTAGTAACTAGACCCCCCAAGATCCCAAAACTGGAAGTGATCAGATGAAGAGATGAAGAAATGATCACTAATGGTCTTAATTCATTTGCAGGGATATAATGGTGGAGTACTCGAAGCAAGTTCAGACTTTGGGTTATTTATTACTGGAGTTGCTTTCTGAGGCTCTTGGTCTGAAACCTGACCACCTGAAAGAGATGGATTGTGCCAAGGGGCTTGCCATGCTTTGCCATTACTATCCTGCCTGTCCGCAACCAGAATTGGCTCTGGGAACAAGTAAGCATGCAGACAATGACTTCATCACAGTGCTTTTACAAGATCATATTGGTGGCCTTCAAGTGCTTCATGAAGATAAGTGGATTGATGTACCACCTGCTCCTGGTGCTCTAGTGATTAATATTGGAGATCTTTTGCAGGTAAGTCATTTGGTTTTTGGGTGTTGCTAGTTTTATATTGTAAATGATAGATCGTTTATACTGATCATAGGAAACTAGGTCATATTCCTGCTTAATAGGCTTACCAAGAAGGAATCTGCTAAAGCAAAGTGAAATGAAATACATGAAACTGAAGTGATGACAGTGATGGTTTTTTTTGGCCATTCTTTTAGAGAAACTTCATAAGTATCAGATGATGAACTTGGAATGATTCTTTCTAATCTTGAAATTTTCTGTTGACAAATGAGAGCTTTCTGCATATTATTGAATCTTGTGTACCATTTTCTTCAGCTTATTTCCAATGATGCTTTTATAAGCGTGGAGCATAGAGTAGTTGCAAATTCAGTTGGACCTAGAGTATCAGTTGCATGCTTTTTCAGCACATCTGTTATGCCGAACTCGAGGCTATATGGACCTATTAAGGAACTGTTATCAGAAGAAAATCCTCCAAAATACAGAGAAACCACAGTGACAGACTACGTTATCTACTCGAATGGAAGAGGCCTTGACGTTGATGGTCATTCTCCTTTGCTGCATTTCAGGTTATGAACTTGCCTCTTAAGAGATGCAGTAGGAATGTTTACAGGATCAAGTATAGCTTATGAACTGAATAATTTGGATCATTGAACTGTTGATATCATATTGTTGGAGGTATCTGCTTATTGAATTTCTCCTTTATAATGATGGCTATGCATCTTATCAATAGAAAGAATAAAACTGTTGATTGTTGAAATTGTTGTCATTCTTTTATGCTTTAGTAACCCAAGAAGCTACTCAACATGCAACAATACCATTGAGAAAAGCTTGTAAAAATAATCTTATCAGATACAACATTTAGCTGTTGAGCAATGGTAAATCATATCTGCACTCTTAGTTTTCATCTTTGGCCTAGAAAATATGTGAACAAAAAAGAGTTGAAATAACTTTTGGTGGCAATATGTGAACAAACAAGAGTTGAAATAACTTTTGGTGGCAGGGCATCACAAAGTTAAAAAAATAAGGTCAATTCGAGACCACCATTATTATATCTGCAAGCAGCCAAGCCGGCCGTGTTATTAAATTCTTGACATATTTGGCCAATAATCATTTGTCCCAGAAGATAATAACATCGATATTTATATTTATTCATACTATATATAAAATGGTGATCTCTTCTTCAAGACTTGAGAAATATCTGCTTACTCTTTCTATTCCTATCATCACAATTACTATTTGAAACAAGAAAAAGGAAATGGTAACAGGCAACGCATCAAACCCTGAACAGTATGATAGGGCTAGTGAACTGAAAGCTTTTGATGACACAAAAGCTGGAGTTAAAGGCCTTGTTGATGCTGGAATTACAGAAGTTCCTCGAATATTTCATCAACCAGCAGATAAAATTCAGAAAAACTCAGTTTCAGGGGATACCCAGTTCAGTATTCCTGTTATAGACCTCTCAGAATTTGAGAAAAATCCAATTACTCGAAAGGAAATAGTGGACAAAGTTGGAAATGCATCAAAGAAATGGGGATTTTTCCAAGTGATCAATCATGGGATTCCAGTCAACGTTTTAGAGGTGATGATGGATGGTGTAAGGAGGTTTTATGAGCAAGACGATGAGGTGAAAAAGCAATATTATACTCGTGATTTTTCGAAGCCAGTGGTCTATAATAGCAATTTTGATCTGTATACTGGTTTAGCAGTCAACTGGAGAGATACATTTTTCAGCTTTATGGCTCCGAATCCTCCCAGCATGGAAGACTTGCCAGCAGTTTGCAGGTATATTTTCTTGTACAGATAAGTTCTACTTAGTTTTTGATTGATATGATATTCCTTCTTTTTTTTTGGACAAGTTTGCATATTGAAACCCTTGTGCATCTGGGATATCAGATGCCATAGTAACTCTGTTTTCAAGTTGGTATATTGGACTTTTAACTGTTTTAGAAGTTTATGGAATGCATGTACCAGTTAAGTTGCATTTTTCCATAGTAACTTAGGACCACAGGATCACAAAACAGGAAGTGATCAGATTAAGATATGAAGAAATGATCACTGACAGGCTTAACTCATTTGCAGGGACATAATGGTGGAGTACTCGAAGCAAATTCAGACTTTGGGCAATTTGCTACTAGAGTTACTTTCTGAGGCTCTAGGGCTGAAACCTGACCACCTGAAAGAGATGGATTGTGGCAAGGGGCTTACTATTGTATGCCATTACTATCCAGCGTGTCCACAGCCAGAATTGGCTCTGGGAAATAGTAAGCATGCTGACAATGACTTTTTTACAGTGCTTCTACAAGATCATATTGGTGGCCTCCAAGTACTTCATGAAGATAAGTGGATTAATGTACCACCTGCTCCTGGTGCTTTAGTGATTAACATCGGAGATCTTTTGCAGGTAAGTCATTCAGTTTTTAGTTGTTGCTAGTTTCATGTTGTAAATGATAGATCGTTTATGCTGATCATAGGAAACTAGGTCATATCCCTGCTCAACAGGCATACCAGGAAGTGATCTTCTAAAGCAAAGTGAATAAAATACATGAAACTGAACTGATGACAGTGACCATTTTTTGCCTACTCTTTTAGAGTTACTTCATAAGTTTCAGATGATTAACTTGGAATGATATGATTCTTTTTATTCTTTAAATTTTCTGTTGACTACTGAGACCTTGTTGCTTGTTATTGAATCTTTTTTACCTTTTTCTTCAGCTTATTTCCAATGATGCTTTTATAAGCGTGGAGCATAGAGTACTTGCGAATTCGGTTGGACCTAGAGTATCAGTTGCATGCTTTTTCAGCACATCTTTTATGCCGAACTCAAGGCTATATGGACCTATTAAGGAATTGTTATCAGAAGAGAATCCTCCAAAATACAGAGAAACCACAGTGACAGACTACGCTAACTACTCCATGGGAAGAGGCCTTGACGTTGATGATCATAAACCTTTGCTGCATTTCAGGTTATGAACTTGCCTCTTAAGAGATGCAGTAGGAATGTTTACAGGATCAAGGATAGCTTATGAACTGAATAATTTGGACCATTAAACTGTTGATATCATATTGTTGGAGGTATCTAGTGGCAAAAATATAGATTCTTAAGTTGAAAAATGTATACAGTTCCATCTGTCAATAAATACTACTCTCTAAGATGGAAACTGCTGAATTATATGTCCCAGTTGTATGGTTTAAATTACATTGAACCAGAGTCTGTTCATGTTTGATGTATCCAATACCTTTGGTGGCCAATAACTCAGTTCTTTTTGTAAAAGCATAAAGTATCATATTGCAGAGATTTCTAAAGATAGTTAATCATTCTTACTTATAAAGTTGTGGAAGTGGAATTTTACCCAAAAGTGGAATTCCAGGTCATGATTGTAACCTGAAGGGCTGAAGAGCTGCCTACTACTATGGCCAAATACCAAGTTGCTTAAGCACTATGACATTTGTTTAATTCTTATTGGCCTAAGAAGATTTATATCACAAAACTGAAAACTCAGTGATAGCATATAAATAACTTGCAGTGAAACCAGTGAAAGGCTATATATTAAGAAGCCTTATCCTGTAAGAGCCAGTACATAGGGCAGAGTAGCTCTGTATTCATTTTCTGTATTTTTGTTGCATTTTTCTCAATTTGAGTAGTCCATAGAGGTTACTTAGGAAATAAGGAAATGGTAATAACCAAGTCCAACAGTGCTGATGAAGAGCAGGCCACAAACAAACCTGAATACGATCGAGCAAGTGAATTGAGAGCGTTCGATGAAACAAGAGCTGGTGTCAAAGGACTTGTTGATGCTGGAATCAAAGAGGTTCCTCGGATTTTCTATAAACCACCAGATCAGTTTGACAAGGATTTGGTTTCAGGTGGCACTCAGGTTAGTATTCCTGTTATAGACCTTGAAGGAGTGAAGGAAAATCGAACTACTCGAAAGGAGATAATTGAAAAGGTTCGAAATGCATCAAAGGCATGGGGATTCTTTCAAGTACTTAACCATGGAGTTCCGGTGAGTGTCATGGAGGAAATGATAGATGGCATATATAGGTTTTTTGAGCAAGATGTTGAGGTTAAGAAGCAACTCTTCTCTCGGGATTATACGAAAAGGGTGGTGTACAATTCCAATTATGATCTGTATAGTTCACAGTTTGCTAAATGGAGAGATACAGTTTTCTGCTCCATGGCTCCTAATCCTCCCAAGCCAGATGAGTTGCCATTGGTGTTCAGGTATGTTAATGCAGCTTTAAGATAAAAAAGAAGAATAAAACAGAATGAAAGTTTCAAAATGCTTGTCAAATTCATTTGGATGGTCCACACTATATTCCATTCTGCTAAAGACTTTATCTGTAGCCATAGGTCATGGAAATTAATCCTTGATTCCATTTTGATCCGTCATAGTAATCTGATTTAGTCAAGCCACAATACCAAGTTAAATTAGAGCCACATGCTTTAGCCTAGTGCCTAAAACTATATCTTCTTATCTTTAGGTAGTGACTGTTTCTATCAACATGTCATTTTAATCTGCAGATTTAAACTTCTGATCTACCCAATTGGCAGTCTCTATTTTTCTGAATTATCAAAAAACTGAACCTAATGAGAATAGCCATATATGCACATACTATGCATTAGTTGACAGTCTTAATAAATTTAACTGATATAAAGGGTTTAGGCAAGAGTAGCCTGAATTATAGACTAAAAGAAAAAAACTAGATGTTATGTGCTTAAATCCTTGATGCTTCTTGTAGGGATATAACACTGGAATACTCCAAGCAAGTAATGAATTTGGGTCATTTGCTTTTTGAGTTACTCTCTGAGGCACTTGGTCTGGATCCTGATTACCTGAGAAATATTGATTGTGCTAAAGGGCTGGCCATGCTGTGCCATTACTATCCTATGTGTCCACAACCAGAACTGACCCTAGGCTCAAGCAAACATGCAGATAATGGCTTTCTCACTGTGCTGCTACAAGACAATGTTGGCGGTCTGCAAGTACTTCACGAAAATCATTGGATTGATGTACCCCCAACTCCCGGCGCTCTTGTCATCAACATAGGAGATCTTCTACAGGCAAGTTTTTGTTCTTCTTTTGTCATCAACATTTGATTTGAAGCTAATTTTCATTAATTTGTTTCATTATCATTATTTCAGCTTATATCAAATGACAGTTTTACTAGTGTGGACCATAGAGTAGTGACAAATTCTGTAAGGCCTAGAGTTTCAGTGGCAAGCTTTTTCACCACTGCTCTTCTACCGGACTCAAGATTATATGGACCTATTAAGGAGTTGTTATCGGAAGAGAACCCTCCGAAATACAGGGAAATCACTGTCAAAGGCTATATAACCTACTTGAACGCGAAAGGCCTCAGCGGTTCTTCTCCCTTGCCCCATTTCAGGATCTGAAGTCTGAACAGCATCTAGCATTAAAAATAGTCTTATGAATAAAATAATACAGTGTACAAATTTGAATCTTTCCTAGTATTTTATGATGCTTGGCCATTGACCAATTTTATCTATTGGAATTTGGAAGTGGCTGCTGATGGCTATGTATTTTTTTTATAGACCTAGTAAGCAGTAAGCAACTTTTGCTGTTATAAAATGATTTTGTAAAGTTGACATGGTGTAACATTCGATGTAAAAAAAAAAAAATGTCGCTAAATTTGAATTTTCAGTAATTATTTTGCAGTTTAGTCTTTGTTCAACTCACAAACTTTAGAGACTAAAACTCTTACAAGTCAAAAAGCTTTATGTTTTTTTTATTTGGCATCAGTCAAAAAGCTTTAATCTAGCATGCCTTATTTTTGCTCTTCCATTAGCACTATCTGAAAGCAACCTCGTTTCTTTTCCTCCTACATTTTTCTTGAGAACAACAAGAAAATGGTGATTGCCAAGACTGATCAAGTGCAGGTCGAACTAAAGCCTGCATATGATCGACAAAGTGAACTGAAAGCTTTTGATGAGACAAAAGCTGGTGTTAAGGGACTTGTTGATGCTGGAATTCAACAGGTTCCTCGGATATTCCATCACCCGCCACATCAGCTTATGAAGAAGAACTCGGCTTCAGGTAGCACCTTGCAGGTTAGTATTCCTGTTATAGACCTTGAAGGAGTGAAGAAAGATCTGGTAACTCGCCAGGAGATTGTCGAAAAAGTCCGGAATGCATCGAAAACATGGGGATTCTTCCAAGTAGTGAATCATGGAATTCCAGTGAGTGTCCTGGAGGATATGAAGGATGGCGTTCGTAGGTTTTTTAAGCAAGATTTGGAAATCAAAAAGCAGTTTTTTAGCCGGGATTTTAGTAAAAGTGTCATCTACCATTCCAATTTCGATCTGTATAGTTCACCGGCGGCCAACTGGAGAGATTCACTCTCCACCACAATGGCTCCCAATCACACCTCCCCAGATGAGTTACCAGAAGTCTCCAGGTATATATTTTTGGCTTAAATGCCTGTACCCTAAAGTTTATACCGATTGTCACTTTGCACTCAACTTTTTTTTTTATTTTGATCATATATAGCATCTTAATGTTTTATTTTGCAAACATTTTGCACCCTACATTACTGAAAATTCGTTAAGCACTTGACGTTGTTATGATGCTGACGTAACATGCCATGTCAGCCGAAAATTGCCACATGGCATGCCATGTCAACATAAAAGAAAAGGAAAAAAGAAAATTTTGCCATGTCAGCATATCACATAGTATTTTCATCCTATGTGGCATGCCACATCAGCACCATAACGCCTTAATCATTTTCCGTCGCAAAGGGTGCAAAATATATGCAAAATTAAACATTAGGTTGATATATGATTAAAACAAAAAAGTTGGGTGCAAAGTGGCAGTCCGTATAAACCTTAGGGTGCATTTTGACACTTAAGCCATACATTTTCCATATTTTTATAGCTAGATATGCAGAGAAAGAGGAAAAATTATGAAAATGATTGTATTTAATTGCTTGCTTATGTGTGTGGTAGGGAAATAATGATGGAGTACTCAAAGCAAGTGATGCATTTGGGTAATTTGCTATTTGAGTTGCTATCTGAGGCTCTAGGGTTACATCCCAATCACCTAAAAGACATGGATTGTGTTGAAGGGATATCTATGATATCTCATTATTACCCTGCCTGTCCACAGCCACAACTCACTATGGGTACAACCCATCACTCCGATGGTGGATTCGTCACGGTACTTCTGCAAGACCATATTGGTGGCCTCCAAGTTCTTTATGAAGATCAATGGGTTGATATACCCCCAACTCCCGGAGCTCTAGTGATCAACATTGGAGATCTCCTACAGGCAAGCCTTATTCATCCATTTTCCAGTGTTAATTTCTTGCACAAGAAGTTATGTTTATGTCACAATCACCACTCCATCATGTTTTAGAGCTAATTCTCGTGATAATTGTTGTTCGATTTTCAGCTTATATCAAACGATGCTTTCGTTAGTGCGGAGCACAGAGTGTTGGCAAATTTTGTTGGACCAAGAGTATCAGTTGCCTGTTTTTTCAGCACTAATAATCCGCCAAGTTCCCGGCTTTATGGACCTATTAAGGAGTTGTTATCAGAAGAAAATCCTCCAAAGTACAGAGAAACCACTATAACAGAATATGTTACTTTCTTCACCCAAAAAGGCCTTGATGGTACTTCTGCCCTTACACATTTCAAGCTGTAAACTTGGACATGGAGATGAGTAATAAATTGTGTAAAAATTTGGATGCACTAATAAATTGTAGTAATTTGGATTTCCCCTTAAAATTATGGTCCTCACGCAATTATTTGTGAACCTATAGCAATTTATGTTCTTGTAAAATGTTTTTGTCAAGTATTTTTTTTGGTATCCCATCTGGTATCCAAGGCTTTGCCCTGACTAATCCGGATCCAACTCGCATTGCGCACCTGGTTATGGTGGTGGTGATTGTTGAGGAATTGAAAATTGGAATTGGAATAAAGTGAGAATGATTTAGTTTTAGTGAGTAATGGTTGTTTTGTATACTTGTATTTACAATCTATTCCCTTCTGTGCAACATGTAATAGAAACAATCTACAAGTGTAGTTTGAGAGAACTTGTACTCATTGTTTTACTGCAGAAATTGTTTCTTGAAGTGGTAGAATTGTTTGTTAATGGTTTCCATGAACAGCTTGCAAGTACCCATTACTCCATCATTATCCATTTCTTTCCTACATTGCAAAATTGGAAGAAAATCTTTTATAGGCTTGGCACTGGAAATTAAAGTTTTTGATGACTTCATATTGGATTGAAAGATATATAAACTCATAACAGAGTAAAGAAAACAGAGCAAAAAAGAGAGTATCATCTATCATTAAAAATAGTCTTATGAATAAAATAATACAGTGTACAAATTTGAATGGTTCCTAGTATATTTTATGATGCTTGGCCATTGACCAATTATTAAATTGGATATGGCTGATGGCTATGTATCTTTCTTATAAACTAATAAGCAACTTGTGCTGTTTTAAAATGTTTTTGTAAAGTTGACATGGTGTAAGATTCGAAGTATTGATAATAAAAAAAAATGTCTAAGGATGATTTGCAGCTGTACTAAATTTGAATTTTCAGCAACCTTGGAAGTTTAGTCAGAAACTGAAACTCTTATAAGTCAGAAAGCTGTATATCTAGTTGACATTGGCCTTATTTAAGCCCTTCCATTAGCACTATCTAAAAGCACCAAAGTTTCCTCCTATTTTTCTTGAGAATACCAAAAGGAAAATGGTGATTGCCAAGACTGATCAAGTGCATGTCGAACTAAAGCCTGAATATGATCGACAAAGTGAACTGAAAGAGTTTGATGACACGAAAGCCGGTGTTAAAGGACTTGTTGATGCTGGAATTCAACAGGTTCCTCGGATATTCCATCACCCACCAGATCAGCTCGGGAAGAAGAACTCGGCTTCAGGTAGCACCCTGCAGGTGAGTATTCCTGTTATAGACCTTGAAGGAGTGAGGAAAGATCAAGCTACTCGTCAGGAGATTGTTGAGAAAATCCGGAATGCATCAAAAACATGGGGATTCTTCCAAGTTGTGAATCATGGAATTCCAGTGAGTATCCTGGAGGATATGAAGGATGGCGTTCATAGGTTTTTTGAGCAGGACTTGGAGGTCAAAAAGCAGTTCTATACCCGGGATTTTAGTAAAAGTGTTATCTACCATTCCAATTTCGATCTGTATAGTTCACCGGCGGCCAACTGGAGAGATTCACTCTCCACCACAGTGGCTCCCAATCCCCCCTCGCCAGAAGAGTTACCAGAAGTTTCCAGGTATATTATATTTTCCATGTTTTGCCCATTTACTAATAGATATATAGATGCTAAACTGTACCCCATCCGGTATCCAAGCTTCTCTTACCTGATTTTGGTGGGTGAGTCTACCAACGAGCAGCTGCGTAAGTAAGGTCTCGAACCTAAGACTTGCTTAAGCTAAAATAAGCCACTTACCACTTAATCCAGGCCCTCGTTAGTTTAACCTCTTCAAGCTTGGTTTAACAAATGGATGACTAGTATGAAATTGTATTTAGATGAAATTACAAGTACTATTAAACCCCCCACTACTAAGGGTATAGGGTGTCATTTTTAAATTGATAGTACACCCCTAGTAGTGGGGGGTTTAGTAGTACTCAAACCCTTTCCCTTGTATTTAATTGCTTGCTTATGTATGTTGTAGGGAAATAATGATGGAGTACTCAAAGCAAGTGATGCAATTGGGTAATTTGCTATTTGAGTTGCTTTCTGAGGCTCTAGGGTTACATCCCAATCACCTAAAAGACATGGATTGTGTTCAAGGGATGTCTATGATATCTCATTATTACCCTGCCTGTCCACAGCCACAACTCACTATGGGTACAACCCATCACTCCGACGCTAGCTTCCTCACCGCGGTTCTGCAAGACCATATTGGTGGCCTCCAAGTTCTTTATCAAGATCAATGGGTTGATTTACCCCCAACTCCTGGAGCTCTAGTGATCAACGTTGGAGATCTTCTACAGGCAAGCCTGCATCCATTTTCTAGTGTTTACAATCACCACTCCACCATGTTTTAGAGCTAATTTTTGTAATCATTGTTCTATTTTCAGCTTATATCAAACGATGCTTTCGTTAGTGCGCAGCACAGAGTCCTGGCAAATTCTGTTGGACCAAGAGTATCAGTTGCCTGTTTTTTCAGCACTAATTATCTGCCAAGTTCGCGGCTTTATGGACCTATTAAGGAGTTGTTATCAGAAGAAAATCCTCCAAAGTATAGGGAAACCACTGTGACAGAATATGTTACTTTTTTCACCCAAAAAGGCCTTGATGGTACTTCTGCCCTCACACATTTCAAGCTGTAAACTTGGTCATGGAGATGAGTAATTTGGATTTCCCCTTGAAACTATGGTCCTGACGCAATTATTTGTGAACCTTATCAACTTGTGTGTTCTTGTAAAATGTTTTTGTGAAGGTTTAAAATGGTGATTTTTGAGGAATTGAAAATTGGAATTGGAATTGAAAGTGAGAATGGTTTAGTTTTAGTGAGTAATGGTTGTTTTATATACTTGTATTACCAGTCTATTAACTCCCTTGTGTGCAACATGTAATAGAAATAATCTACAAGTGTAGTTTGAGAAATTGTACTCATTGTTTTACTGCAGAAATGGTCTCTTGAAGTGTTAGAATTGTTTGTTAATGGCTTCCATGAACAGCTTGCAAGTCCATTACTCCATTGCGACATTTGATGACTTCAGGCTAATGAAAAACAACCATCTATCTTCAATATTGAGCATAAAATTGAGCAAAAAAGAAATTATATAAGAAAAAAAGCCATTCAACAAATTAAATCCAATTTGCACAAACCAAACTTGTTGTGTTCAGCTACATTACACAAAAACTGAATAGAAAAAAAAAAAAAAGAATAGAGGAGAAAAGAAAGTCTTTCTAACATTTAAAAAACCTTATCTCTCTATTATGGGTGTGAAAAACTTGATCAGTTTCCTCCACTTCCCAAATCGGTTCTTCTTACACTACCTCTCCTTCTTCCACCTTTTCAGTCTCCAACGAAATCAAACTCTCAACGAACGTAAAAGCTCTGTTGGCTAAATATTTACCTGCCAAAAATTTGAGTTCAATTCCTTTTTCCATGCCATTGTAAATGGCGACCCACGAAGCTTTCACCTGTTCATCAAATCCTCTAACAAGTGCAACATTGATAGTCTTTGCAAAACAAATTGGGAAGATGCCATTAAAATAGGTCTTCGACCAAGATTCCTTCACACCATATTCCTCCATTACCCATATTGTAGCATTACCATGTGAATAGTGAGAAATACAAAGACGCCCGTCCATATCTAATAGCTTAGTAAACTCTGAAACACGATAATCATTGTTATCAGGCTGTGGAATTACCACAAATTCATCCGTAGCAAAATCAAAGTATTCAATCTCATAGTGTAAAGTATCATAACGACGAGATGCATAACATACCAACCAATGCGGTGCTCCATTAACTAGAGTGTTAGGAGGCCTATTATCGTAATAAGCAAGGTTTTCACGATCCTTATCGGTATAAATGGGTGTCCACGAATTTGTTTTAACGTTATAAACCAAGAATTTGTTGTTATGTCTACCAAGTGGAGTTTCACATATTAAAATTATCTTATGAGTTTTAAGAGTGAAATCATACCCGAGTGCAGAAGCAAAAATACTCGTGTAATGGTAATGCGGCGAAACTGGCGGGTTTGGGACTTTCTTGCATTCCCTAGTTGATGGGTTCCAAAGCAACAAGTGAGGGTAACATTTAACTCTTAGCAACAATAAACCCCTACACCAACTCAAGAGATCGGGTTCGAATTCACATCGGTAAGGCGATAAGCCCCTACACCAACTCAAGAGATTGGCTTCTTCACATCCTGTAATTGGGTGCTCAACAATCTTAGTTTCTCCTGGAGAAGTGGCATTGAAATTGAGAGTGTGAAAGAAGATTGAACACTTGTGCTCAAGCTTAGAATATTCTTCTAGGACGATTGCTAACTTGCTACGATTAGTGGCGGATCGATCAAAGTGACAGTCGATGAAATAGGGAGAGGAGATCATTGATTTCCACGACTTGCATACAACCTTGAACCGAAGAAGAGACTTAACTGGTAATCTCTCAAGAATTTCTATGCAAATTTCATTCGGGAAATGATCCTGACAAGCCGCCATATTTTTTCCTTCTGACTTGGACTCAAGAATTTCCATGCAATTTTCATTTCGGAAACTGACCCTGACATGCTGCCATATTTTTTTTCTTCTAGTTTGGACTTTTAGATGAAATTGCATAAAGCCTAACAAAATAAGAAAATTGATACTTACAAAGTCAATAGTTAATCCAAAAACTAACCGGAAAATCTGGAGTCAAGAGGCAGAATTTTTTTCACCGGATCCAAAAATCAAAAATAAGAAAGAAAATATCAATATTCAATCAAAAGAATTTGGTACAAATTAAGCAAATAGGTACGACAGAAGAACATAACACAAACAAGAACAACAGCCAATCAACCACCAGTCCACCACACAAGACAAGATCACAAGGAGCTTCCCACATAAAAAAAAAAAAACCGCCGCAAGAAGGGGGTATATATTATAGATTTCTTCGATTTATTATAATAATAACATAAAACATGAAACTAACGAAATACTTACAAGAGAAATACAAGAGGACACCACCGAGAGAAGACGACACCCACCACGAGAAAAAGAAATTCTGAATTTTGATTTCTTACGTAATTTTGATTATGAGAGAAATTTTGCAAGGGAATATATATAGTACTATAGTGGGTTTGATATGGAGGAGAGTGGGTTTTGTAATTTAATTTAGTCGGCTAGCTGTTTCTTCTATATGAGATATATATATGATCGGCTAAGAGCCTAATTAAGCTCAATTAAATAGGTTTTAATTGTATGAAATACGTAGGTCAGTAGTCTACAAAAATTAACTAAGAATTCCACAAAGATATCCATGCTATTAGTTAAGGGTAGCCCGTAGCCTCAATTCAAATCATGTAGAGCAGAAATAAGGCAACTTTTAGGGGAATTTGTGTGAAAAAAAGAAACTTTTTTTCCCTATTTATGAAATGGACTACACAATAAAAGGTAGTCCTCTCCTTTCTTATTACATGAACAGCCACCCCTTTACTTTTCTCTTCAAAACTATTTCAAATATGGATGCGGGCTCATCTTCTATAGGGAGTACTGCAGGTTTGCCCTGTTGAAATGTCTTTACTGATGCCTTAGTTATACCAAAAGAGATCACTTAGTGGTAGAATTGTTTGTTAATGGCTTCCATGAACAGCTTGCAAGCCCATTACTCCATTATTAGTATCCATTTGTTTCCTGCATTTGCAAAATTGGAAGAAAATCTTTTATAGGATTGGCACTGGAAATCAAAGTTTTTGATGACTTCAGGCTAATGAAAAACAACCCTCTATTTTCAAGACATTGCAGAAAGTCAGATACTAAGGGACCGTATGTAAGACCAAAAAAAAGAAAAACAGAAGAGGGGAAAAGAATAAGACAGTATGTAACCCTAATATATATAAGAATAAAATTGAGTAAATTAAATCCAATTTGCACAAACCCAACTTTGTGTTCGGCTACATTACAAAAAAACTGAATAGAAAAAAAAAAAAGGAATAGAGGAGAAAAGAAAGTCTTTCTAACATTTACTACATCTTAGTTATTCCATCTTTTCAGTCTCCAACTCCAACGAAATCAAACTCTCAACCAACAGTTTCCAAGGAAATCAAACTCTCAACGAACGTAAAAGCTCTGTTAGCTAAACATTTACCTGCCAAAAATTTGAGTTCAGTTCCTTTTTCCATACCATTGTAAAAGGCGAACCACGAAGCTTTGACCTGTTGATCAAATCCTCTAACAAGTGCAACATTGATAGTCTTTGCAAAACAAATTGGGACGATGTTAATAAAATGGGTCATTGACCAAGATTCCTTCACACCATATTCCTCCATTACCCACACTGTAACATCACTACGTACATAGTGAGAAATACAAAGTCGCCCTTCCATATCTAATAGACTAGAAGAGTATGAAACGTGATAATCATGGTGATCAGGCTGTGGAATTACCACAAATTCATCCGTAGCAAAATCAAAGTATTCAATCTCCTAGATTAAATCATGATCATGATCACCAGGAACTGCATAACATATCAACCAATGCGGTGCTCCATTAACTAGAGTTTTAGAAGTCCAATCGTAATAAGCGTCCTTACGATCCTCATCGGTATAAATGGGTGTCCACGAATTTGTTTTAACGTTATAAACCAAGAATTTGTTGCTATGTCTATTAAGTGGAGTTTCATCGAGAGACTTTGTGTCATGTCCCAAAAGTAGGAACCTGACACGGCCGTACTACTTGAGGCAATGTTTCAATCTAATTAAAATCTCAAAGTAATACGAAGCCTATTTTAATAAATTATATTCATATAATATACTAAGGACTAAATTTGAGAGTACCACGTAGATTTTCCATAAATATGTATATCTTTATACCTTGTAGCAATAACCTCGAGAACTTCGATCGATTCTGTCCAGCCATAATATTGATGGTTAGCTCTTCATAAACCCAAGATTATAGCCACTACTAATTTAAAAAAGATGTGAACAATCGTTCTATAAGTAAAATCACGCGCTCAGTAAGTATAGCTCCACACACTTTACCTGGTCAAGCATTATTTGAAGATATATAGTATACATATATACCATTCCATCACAATATTCAAATCACATAAAACTAACATAAATCAATAAACAATTTACTTTCAATCTCAAAAAGAGTTTTTAATAAAAATCATCACAAATCACACCTTAAACAAGTGATGAATGATGCCATTTAAATGATCTCAACGGTTCATCAAAACTTTAAAGCAAAACCACATGGTCATAAATCATTAGCACATAGCCCTTTTCTTTTAACATCGTAACAAATAATCCATTTTCACAAGTCGAAGTCATTGAGATAGGCATCATTTAATCAAATCATGAAAATCTTTACCTTTGGCTACGGTCACTACTATAACCCGTGACATGGCCGATATCGACATATTGCTAACTACTATAACCCGTTAGCAGGGCCGTTTTCCAGATATTATAACCATTTGGCCAGGGCCGATAGAACATGCATGCTCTCTGTCGATCATCCCCGAAGGGATCAAAACGTAACCTTCAAAAACTCTTTCTCAAATGCGATATCTCAATACACACCCATATAAATCATTTCTTTTAAAAATCATTGTAAAACATTGTTCATATAAAGCATTACCTAAAACCATAAACTCACAAAACCATAAATATATTTTCCATCATTTATAAATCTCATTTGGTTTCCAAACTAACATTTGATATCATCATATATATGAAAAACACAAAATATCAATGCTTGACCTTATTTTAATGTATAGGAAATAAATGATAAATCATTTTATTCATTTAAATCATACGTACGTAAATTATAAATTCAAAATGGGCTAAGTGTGTTAGGGATATACTTACCTCATTTCCAACTAATCCAACCCTTCTCCAAGTAGTCATATGCCTATTCATGAATATATTTAATCATATTAAAATCCATATCAACTATAAGAAATCTCATCTATCCATTAAAGCCACCCTTAATTTCTATATATCCTTAAATTTCAACTCCATAGTTTATCTTGCACAACTATACTTAAAAATTCATATCTTTAGCTACATAACTCCAAATCAAGATCCGTAAAAACATTTAGAAACTAGACTTCGAGACCTTTCCATTGATGTAAAATTCGATATGTGATTCATGAGAGAGAAAATACAGAAATTCCGAAATTGCCCCTAGCATGGTTTTTCAACAATTTTAACCATCTTTACCAAATCCATCATATCTTCACTTGATAACTCAAACCCCAAATTCTCTTTAGCTATTTGTAAAGTAGAAATGATAAGCTCTCTAACCATATATAACTCTTATAATAAACTTCATGAATCCAAACTATAAATAATATATTTTCCCTAAATCCATACAAATATAAGTCATCAACCCTTAATCCTTTCTTCAACTTCAAAAATGCTCTAAATCAGAGTTTTTTTACCAAACTATAACACTTTAAAAACTTATTTCCCAATATATAATAGATTTAAACTTATTTCCCAAAATATAACAATTCTTGCTAAGTTTTCCCAGTTTTTGATATAGTTTAGGAAATAAGTTTAAATCTATAATAGATTGGGAAATAAGTTTATAAACTGTTATAATTTGGTAAAAAACTCCCTAAATCATAAAACCCACTCATTTTTAAAACTAATTAAAGGTTTAAACTCATTTCAAACTCAACTTCATGCCTTTTCCTCACTTATGACCGCATCCTTAGCCATCTAAACCCATAAATTAGCAAGTAAAATGAGTGCTTGAGCTTACCTTTAAGAAATAATAATAATAACATGATCTTCACTAGCTCAATCGTTTAAGATCGGCACTGTTGAAACTCCACTTTCCTTCTTGCTTCTTTCTCTCCTTATTTCAGGCGGTGCCACTTTCCCAATTTAGAAAAGAATGGCACAATTAAGGCAGCCACAATAAAAGATATATTTATATATTACTAGTTTTAACTTTCACGTGCATTGCACGTGGCGCAACATGTTTAAATAAAATATTTATATGAAATTATAATAATCTTTCTATCAAATTATGATAATTACTCTATTTTTTATGATCCCATTATGAAATTTTGATAACCTTCATATGAAATTTTAATAACGATACCATGGAATTTCGAGAACCTTTTTATAAGTTTTTTTTAACCTTCTTATGAAATTTGGTTAACCTCCCTAACGAATTTTGAAGACCTCAATATGAAATTTTGATAACCGACACTATGAGATATTGATAACCTCCATATAATATATTGATAACTACGTTATGAAAATTTAAAAACCTCCATATGAATTGTTAGTAATCACACTCTGAAATTTTGATAATCACACTATGAAATTGTGATAACCTCGCTATGAAATTTTGATAAATCTTCCTATAAAATTTTGATAAACCTCCCTATAAAATTTTGATAACTTTCTTATGAAATCTTGATAACAACAAATTTTGATAACTTCCCTATGATTTTTTGATAACCTCATTATAAATTTTTGTTAATCTCCCTATGAAATTTTGATCTACATACTATGAAATTTTGATAACCCTCTTGTGAAATTTTGAAAACTATACAATGAAATTTTGATAACCTTCATATGAAATTTTGATATCCTCCCTGAATTTTGATATCCTTCTTGAAATTTTGATTACTCCATAATAAAAGTTTCAATAACCTTCCTAATTTGGTAACCATACTATGAAATTTTGATAACCTCCCCAGAAATCCCATTATGAAATTTTTGTAATCACATTTTGAAAATTTGATAACCTCTTTATGAAATTTTGATAGTCTCTTTATAAAATTTTGTTGACCCCTCTATGAAATTCTGATAATCACATTATGTAATTTTAATAACCTCGCTTTGAAATTTTGATAACAACACTATGAAATTTTGATAATCTTTCTATAAATTTTGATAATTCGATCTATATGAAATTTCGATAATCACTATATGAGATTTGATAACCTTCTATCAAATTTTGGTACTCCTTATGAAATTGAGACTTTTATAACCTTCATATGAGATTTTGATAACCACACTATAAAATTTTGATAACCTCCCCATGAAATATTTAATGAAATTTTGTTAACCACACTATGAAATTCTTTTAACCTCGCTATGACATTTTGATAATCTCTTTGATAACCTTTCTATAAAATTGTGATAATTGACCACCTTATGAAATTTCAATAACCAGCCTAAGAGATTTTAATAACCTGATCCTATGAAATTTTGGTAACCATACTATGAAATTTTGGTAATCACATTATGAAATTTTGGTAACCATACTATGAAATTTTGGTAACCACACTATGGAATTTTGATAACCTCCTCATGAAATTATAATAACCATCTTATGAAATTTTGATAACCACATAGAGACAAGAAAATCAAAATCATAATATCACCTACTCTTATAACTCAACAATTTCCAATTGAACAAAATGAAGGCGGCAAAACATTATATAACGAAGAGATGGAGCTTCACTAACAATAGTATTGTACGTGTTAGTGTTAGTTTATAATCTTTTTATTGACATTTAAAAATTGAAATTAAAGTAAAATATTAAATTCAATAATAGTAAAGGAAATTTGCATGTTCATCAACTAAAATCGATTTGACA
>AWWV01014875.1:0-78223 GCA_001974805.1 Corchorus capsularis | reverse complement strand
TTTTTGCTTCCACTTCTTTTTTTTTTTTTCCAAAACACTGATTCTGTTTCCAAAATTTTGAAAACAGAAACAACCTGCCAAACATATTTTTACTGTTTTGTTTCCAAAAACAAAAAATTGGCAACAGAAAAGCAGAAACAAAAACAATGCCAAACAGGCCCTTATAATTTAATACACGTATTATATAATTAAGATTAAAAAAATAATGGAATAATTAAAATATTATTTAGTATTGGCAATTTCGAAATATGTTTTAAAGAAAAGGGTACAATTGGAAATATGTTTTAAAAATAAGGGTACAACCGGAAAACATAAAGTTTCACCTTATTCGTACTTTTATATATAGTATATATATATATATATATATATAGTAGTATATATTATTTTTAACTACAATGGAAATTACTAAAATGCCAAATTGAGGATTAATGTGGTGCCACCTTTTGGTTATTTTTGGTCTTTTCACACTTTTCGGATGATTAAAAAGCCCCTCTATGAGTTTCCTCTGTTCCTTTTTCTTTTACCTTTTTTTTGTAATTACACATTTCTCTTCCTTAATTGTTTTTAGTCAATATTTAAGCCTTTTAATTAATTGCTTCTAAACCCTAAACCCTTAATTACTTTTAATTAATATTTCTCTCGCAGTTTTCTTTTTTCCTCTCACCAACTCAATTGGTGCTTCCTTACAATTCTTCGGTGTTGATCAATCTTCAGGTTTGCCAAAAATCAAACATTTCCATCACTCCCCTCTATTTTCACATTCATATATCTTTCCTCTTTCCTCTTTCCTCTTTCTTCTTCGTCTCCATCCCTTCAACATGAGCCGTTCAATATTTTCCCCCCTCTAAATTAAAACCACCATTTGTTCAATGTGAGTATTATTATCTAATTAACAACATATTTTATTATCTCTTTGCACTTCCTATCACTTACAAATAAAAACATGTTCTTGAATCTTAACCTTCTTAATTTTGCATGTCTAAAAAGTTAGCTTACAAAGATTTATGCCAGAGACATAATTAGAACCAATCCATTTAAATTACATTTTTATTAGCAAACCTTATATAATTCAATCAATTAATCAATCAAGCACCACTCTAGAACCAAAAATCTTCTTGGACCTTATATAATTGATTATATTAATATCCTTATCCAATCAGTTAATCAAGTACCACTCTAAAATAAAGAACACCCGTAGCGCCAGTGCGGGCTAATATAGCTTGTATAGATTAATATTTTTGTCACCTATTTTCTTTTTTTCTTTTGGTGAAAACACAGAAAATTGGCAACAGAAAAAATAAAAACATGTTTGGATATACAATTTTGTTGTATGTTTTTTTGTCACCTATTTTCTTTTCATCCTTATCTCTTCTTTTTCTTTTTTTATTATGTACTTCTCTTGTCATCCGCTTGGTTATGTCGGTTTAAGGCCCAAATCAGATATTACTTCATGGTCAAATTGGTACTAAGCCCTTTTTTTTTCATTGTTGTTCAAGAATGTCCAAAAATTATGGAAATCTTTCAATTGAGTACTTGTCTCTTTTATAAATACCAATTCAATATATCACATAAACTCGAATTAAACCGGAGTATTACACTTTGAGCTAGTGAAAACGGTTCAAATGGACAAATTTCCAACTGCCCACAAATAGGAAAATTCTGAAAAGTATTTATCTTGTAAGATTCTTCTGCTTAATTAATTATAAATTATCTTTCTCACTAGTTTTATCTTTTCATATAGCATATTGATTGGAGGGTTTATCATATAAGAAAAAATGAAGGAACATGAATGGAAATGTGTGATTGCTATGGTGTAGGAATTTCTGCTCGGTTAACAATTAGTAACAAATAGTTGATTATATTTATCCAAAAAAAAAAAACAAATAGTTGATTATGATTATACATAAAATGATTTTAAATCTTATGAATAGAATTAATCTGAACTAAAAGCACATTTCAGAATCTGAACTATGGCCATGGAGATGAAAACAACATCTTGCATTAAATATAGTCTTATGAATGAATAGAATAATATACTAAGTTTAAATCTTTCCTAGTATTTTTTTATGATGCTTGACGCCATTGATCAATTATTATTGGAAATGGCTGATGGCTATGTATTACCAAATAAGCAACTTGTGCTCTTATAAAATGTTTATTTTTTAAGTTGTGACATGGAGTAAGATTGGAAGTATTGATATCACCAAAAATAAAAAGTTGTCGAAGGTGATGATGTTAAAGTATTAAATTTGTTTTTTCAGCAACTATTTGCAGTATAGTCTTATGTCCACTTCACAGCTAAAACCGGAAACTAAAACTCTTCTAAATCAAAAAGCTTTGTATTTTGCCTTATTTCTGCTCTTTGATTAGCACTATCAAAAAGCACCACATTTTCTTTTATTTTTCTTCAGAACTACTATCCCAAAAGAAAATGGTGATTGCCAAGACTGATCAAGTACACGTTGAAGTACTAAAGCCTCAATATGATCGACAAACTGAATTGAAAGATTTCGATGACACAAAAGCCGGTGTTAAAGGACTTATTGATGCTGGAATTCAAGAAATTCCTCGAATATTCCATCACCCGAAAGATAAGTTTGGGAAGAACTCTGCTTCAGATAGCACCCTGCAGCTGCAGGTGACTATTCCTGTTATAGACCTTGAAGGAGTGAAGAAAGATCCGGTAACCCGTCAGGGAATTGTTGAAAAAGTCCGGAATGCATCGAAAACATGGGGATTTTTCCAAGTTGTGAATCATGGGATTCCATCAAGTGTCCTGGAGGATATGAAGGATGGCGTTCGTAGGTTTTTCGAGCAAGATTTGGAGGTCAAAAAACAGTTCTTTACCAGGGATTATAGTAAAAATGTAATCTACAATTCCAACTTCGATTTGTTTACTTCAGCAGCTGCCCATTGGAGAGATACACTATCCACTCTCATGGCTCCATATCCCCCCTTGCCAGAAGAATTACCAGAAGTTTCCAGGTAAATTCTTCTCCATGTTCTGCTTAAGTGATGGATGTCTTAAAATGATTATATTAATTTGATGATTTGCTTAATGTATGTTGCAGGGATATAATGATTGAGTACTCAAATCAAGTGATGAATTTGGGTTATTTGCTATTTGAGTTGCTTTCTGAGGCTTTGGGATTGCAAACTGATCACTTGAAAGACATGGAGTGTGCTAAAGGGTTGACTATGATGTCTCATTATTACCCTGCCTGTCCACAACCAGAACTCACCATGGGTACAGCTAAACACTCTGACGGCGGCTTCCTCACCGTGCTTCTTCAAGACCATATCGGTGGCCTCCAAGTTCTTCATGAAGATCAATGGGTTGATGTACCCCCAACTCCTGGAGCTCTAGTGATCAACATTGGAGATCTTCTTCAGGCAACCCTTCAATCATTTTCTAGTTTTTCTTGTACAACAAGTTTTGTTATAATCACATATTCACCAGGTTTTGCAGCTAATTTGCAATAAATATTGTTATGTTTTCAGTTAATATCCAATGATGCTTTTTTTAGTGCGGAGCATAGAGTCCTGGCAAATTCTGTAGGACCAAGAGTATCAGTTGCCTGCTTTTTCAGCACTAATTTTCTGCCAAATTTGAGACCTTATGGACCTATTAAGGAGTTGTTATCAGAAGAAAATCCTCCAAAATACAGGGAAACCACTGTCTGTGAATATATGGTTTGCTTCACTACCAAAGGCCTCGATGGTACTTCTGCCCTGCCATATTTCAAGCTGTAAACTTAGACATGGAGATGAAATTAAAATAACAGCAGCTCGACATAAATTTGTGTAATTTGGATTTTACAATAAACTTTTGGTCATAAAAGTTACTTTGATTGTTGACCAATTAAATGGAAGTTATGTTTATATATATGTTCAACTTGTGAACCTTGCATTGTTGAAATTTGTACTACTTTCTAGTCTTATTTGGGTCTTAAAGCTATAATACCTGATAAACTTGAAGTCTTCATATAAATTGAAATGTTAATGGAAACATTGAAGTTAGATGCTATTAGTTTGATAATCATACAAACTTAATTACTACACTGAAAGGTACTATATTTAATGAAGTCAAAGACTATATAGTATATTACCAACTTTAGCGAATCTTCTCCCGTGCCTCAATATTTCAGGATCTGAATTCTGAACTATGTCCATGGAGATAAAAACAAAATCTAGCATTAAAAATATAGTCTTATGAATAGAATAATATACAAATTTAAATCTTTCCTGGTATATTATTATGATGCTTGGCCGTTGACCAAACATTATTGGAAATGGCTGATATCTATTATCATTTTCATAAACCTAATTAAGCATCTTGTGCTCTTATAAAATGTTTTTGTGAAGTTGACATGGTATAAGATTCGAATTTATGATATCACCAAAATTAAAATATGTCGAACTGAATTTTCAGTAACTATTTGCAGTTTTTAGTCTATGTTCATATGTCTTATTTTTGCTTCTTTCATCAGCACAATCTAAAAGCACCAAGTTTCCCCTACTATATTTCTTGAGAACTACAATCCCAAAACGAAAATGGTGATTGCCAAGACTGAATATGATCGACAAAGTGAACTGAAAGATTTTGATGAGACAAAAGCCGGTGTTAAAGGACTTGTTGATGCTGGACTTCAACAGGTTCCTCGGATATTCCATCACCCACCAGATCAGCTTGAGAAGAAGAACTCAGCCCTGAAGGTTGAAGTTAGTATTCCTGTTATAGACCTTGAAGGAGTGAGGAAAGATCAAGCTACTCGCCAGGAGATTGTTGAAAAAATCCGGAATGCATCGAAAACATGGGGATTCTTCCAAGTTGTGAATCATGGAATTCCAGTGAGTGTCCTGGAGGATATGAAGGATGGAGCACGTAGGTTTTTTGAGCAAGATTTAGAGGTCAAAAAACAGTTCTTTACCAGGGATTATTATGGTAAAGGTGTTATCTACAATTCGAATTTCGATCTGTTTACTTCACAAGCAGCCAACTGGAGAGATACACTCTTCACCACATTGGCTCCTAATCCTCCCTCACCAGATGAGTTACCGGAGGTTTCCAGGTATAATTGTTTTCCTTGTTTTGCAGAAATATGCAGAGAAAGTGGAAAAAGTATAAATTGAAAAGTAGCTTTTTTTTTCTTCTAAGGCAATGCCAAACCAGGCCTTTCCCACAAATTTTGAGTAAAATCAGACCCACACCCTTAATTTTACTTACTTATATTGGGAAATCTTCTTATTATGTAGGGATATAATGATGGAGTACTCAAAGCAAGTAATGCATTTGGGTAATTTGCTATTTGAATTGCTTTCTGAGGCTCTGGGGTTACATCCGAATCACCTAAAACACATGGATTGTGCTGAAGGGCTGACTATGACAATTCATTATTACCCTGCCTGTCCTTAGCCAGAACTCACTATGGGTACAACCAAGCACTCTGATGGCGGATTCCTCACTGTGCTTCTGCAAGACCATATTGGTGGCCTTCAAGTTCTTCATGAAGATCAATGGATCGATATACCCCCAACTCCTGGAGCTCTAGTGATCAACATTGCAGATCTTTTACAGGCAAGCCTTCAATTTCTCGTGTTAATTTCTTGCCCTGGAAGTTATGTTACAATCACCATGAATCATCAGGTTTTGCAGCTGATTTTTGTAATAATTGTTCTGTTTTCAGCTGATAACAAATGATGCTTTTATTAGTTCGGAGCATAGAGTCCTAGCAAATTCTGTAGGACCAAGAGTATCAGTTGCCTGCTTTTTCAGCACTAGTCTTGTGCCGAATTCGAGGCCTTTTGGACCTATTAAGGAGTTGTTATCAGAAGAAAATCCTCCAAAGTACAGGGAAATCAATGTAACAGAATATATTACTTACTTCACCAAAAAAGGGCTTGATGGTACTTCTGCCCTAACATATTTCAAGTTGTAAACTTGGACATTGAGATGACATAAATTGTATAATTTGGATTTTGTGTACAAAAGTTTGTGAACCTTTGTAGCAACTTGTGGTTTGTGCTCTTGTAAAATGTTTGTGTGAAGTTGACATGATTGGAATTCAAAGTGATGATATCACCCAAAATAAAATAAAAAATGTCCAGGTGATGATGTTTAATTTTAATTTTCAGCAACTAGTGCCACTTGGCAGTTTAGTTTATGTTCCAACTCATATTTTAACTTTGGATACTAAAATTGTTTCAAGTCAGAATTTGAAATGGAAGGATAATGGAACAGGTGAGGACCACAGATTGAAAACAAAGTTCCCACAATTTATAAACCTTGAACTCTTTCTTTAAAAATCAACAGATACAAAATATTCAAAGAAGAGGAGCTGCAGCACAACAGTAGTTAAGCTATAAACTTTATGCTTAAGTTTCTAGTTTCACATAGGGGTGGAGCCAGGAAATTTTCTTCCGGGGGCTGACCGGTGTATATGTAATTATGTATACATCATATTTCAATCTCAATCAGTCATGAATTGGATGTCACAAACTTAATAAGTAATAATAGTATAAATAAAGTAATATAAGAAGAAAATACAATAAATAAAAACATAATTCTTTTTTTTGATATAAATAAAAACATAATTCTTGAATAGATTGAAATAAATTAAAGAAAACTTGAATCAAGGGAGCTAATATCAAGGAGCCAAATTAAAAAAAAAAAAGCAAATTAAAAAAAAGAAAAAGGCCAAATTAGAAAAACAAGAAATATGGGGGGCCAAAACAACACTTTTCCACTTTATTTTGTTGAAAAAATGTTGCTACAACAAGTTTCAATAGCGAAGGGGGTCATGGCCCCTGCTACCCCCCTTTAGTTCCGTCAGTGGTTTCACATATCATCAAGTTTAGATTTCTATTTATCTTACCGACAATGTTTTATAACTCTGAAGTCATATACAAAAATGCCTCAATAAATTTAGATTTTATATTATTATTACAGACATTTTTTTAATAAATTTGAACTTATACAAAATGTTAGCCTTTCCTTTCATGCACAAAAAACACCTCTTCTTTTAGTATCATATAAAAAAGGCATACAGAAAAAATACATGTAGCACAAGCGCAGGTTACCTTCTTGTAAGAATTATATATAACACAAGTAAAGATGTTAGTATTGTTTTTTATGAAAACATAGTGCCTACAAGGCAATAAAGAATTAAAAATAGTCTTATGTGGAATCAAAATAAGAACGATTTTAATATGAATTTGAACTGCTGAAACTACCGAGTTCTATCCAAAATACAAAATGCAACCACGGTCCATGAATGCCTCCTTTAGTCCTTTGGTCACAATGGTCTCTTTAGGAAAAAAAAATTTGTGTGAGTGAGGCTAAATAACCTGTAGATAGCATCCATTCCAAAAACTCAACAGAATTTAGCTTTTCAGAATCAGAACCAACAGTGAAGCGCATCAAAGTTTTGATGTTTTTGACCATTTGTTTTATGCCATTTGATGTTACTTCCCGGCAACCACTCAAATTTATGTTCACCAATTGAGGACATTTTGTTGCTACCACAGCAAGCCCTCATCATCAATGGCTGAATCCTCTAGTATTAGTTCCTCCAAATCCAAATTAACTTGTGCAAGTTCTGAACTCGCCTCCATGATCATCTTTGCTTTTGTGTATCGCCGTAATCACAACTCTTTAATATACTTGCAACTCTTCAAAATAGCTTCAATTCCCCTGCTTTTCAAACAGACTAAATTTCTTTTTCCCCCCTTGAACTTATCTCAAATTGACGTTTTGCCCCCTAAACTTTAATTTGGGACTTCCCCTAAACTTGCAATTTGAGTACACGTTAGTCCCTCCGTAACAGAATCTGTGAAGCAATAGCTACAGCTAGCTACAACCGGATGACAAGGAGCTTCCAGATTAAGAACATGTGTCAGTTTAAAAAACAAGCAGATCAAATCAAAGATGATAGCAGAGAAGTTGCACGAGACCATAAGAGACGACCCCAAGATGAGGCTGAAACAAATTCAGAAGGCTATTGCTTCACAAAGTGGATGTTAATCTCAAAAGATGTGCTAGGGTGAAGCATAAGGTGAAGAACGAAATTGCTCACAGATTCTGTTACGAAGGGACTAATGTGTTCTCAAATTGTAAGTTTAGGGGACAAAAAGTAACAAATTAAAGTTTAAGGGGTAAAATGTCAATTTGAGACAAGTTCAGGGGGCAAAAAGGGACTTTAGTCTTTTCAAAGAACCCAATAACAAGCAACTTGTGCTCTTATAAAATGTTTTTGTAATGTTTTTATAAAATGTCTAAGATTCGAAGTTATGATATCACCAAAAATAAAAAATATCGAACTGAATTTTCAGTTTCCAGTATAACTATTTGCAGTTTTAGTCTATGTTCAATTCACAGTTAACATTGGCAAACTGAAACTCTTATATATATGCCTTATTTTTGCTCTCCCATCATTAGCACAATCTAAAAGAAAATGGTGACCGCCAAGACAGATCAAGTCAACGTTGATCTAAATCCTGAATATGATCGACAAAGTGAACTGAAAGCTTTTGATGACACAAAAGCTGGTGTTAAGGGACTTGTTGATGCTGGAATTCAAGAGATTCCTCGGATATTCCATCACCCACCAGATCAGTTTATGAAGAACTCGGCTTCAGCTAGCACTCTGCAGGTTACTATTCCTGTTATAGACTTTGAAGGAGTGAAGAAAGATCCAGCTACTCGTAAGGAGATTGTTGAAAAAGTCCGGGATGCATCGAAAACATGGGGATTCTTCCAAGTTGTGAATCATGGAATTCCAGTGAGTATCCTGGAGGATATGAAGGATGGTGTTCGTAGGTTTTTTGAGCAAGATTTAGAGGTCAAAAAGCAGTTCTTTACCAGGGATTATAATAAACGTGTTGCCTATAATTGCAATTTCGATCTGTTTACTTCACAAGCAGCCAACTGGAGAGATACAGTGTTCACCCTTATGGCTCCCAATCCCCCCTCTCCAGAAGAGTTACCAGAAGTTTCCAGGTTTATTGTTTACAAAATTTTCCCTTTTTTTTTGGTAAAATCAAATCCAGTCTTAATTCTAGGTACTTAAATGGGTAATCAAGCTCCTCATGATTGGTTTAAATAACAAAGATGGATGTATTAATATGATTAGTTAATTACTTAATATGTATGCTATTGTAGGGATATAATGATGGAGTACTCAGAGCAAGTAAAGCAATTAGGTTATTTGCTATTTGAGTTATTGTCTGAGGCTTTAGGGTTGCAACCTGATCACTTAAAAGACATGGATTGTGCCAAAGGACTGGTAATGCTGTCTCATTATTACCCTGCCTGTCCACAGCCAGAACTCACTCTGGGTACAGCAAAGCACGCCGACAATGACTTCCTCACGGTACTTCTGCAAGACCATATTGGTGGCCTCCAAGTTCTTTATGAAGATCAATGGGTTGATATACCCCCAACTCCTGGAGCTCTAGTCATCAACATTGGAGACCTTCTCCAGGCAAGCCTCTACTTTCTAGTTTTGCTATTTAGTTTGTAAAGAAAATTGTGTTATAATCACCATTTCACCAGGTTTTCAGCTAATATATGTAATCATTGTTCTGTTTTCAGCTAATATCAAATGATGCTTTTATTAGTGTGGAGCATAGAGTCCTGGCCAATTCTGCAGGACCAAGAGTCTCAGTTGCTTGCTTTTTTAGCACTTCTCTTCTGCCAGATTTGAGACTTTATGGACCTATTAAGGAGCTGTTATCTGAAGAAAATCCTCCAAAATATAGGGAAACCACTGTGCAAGAATATGTTGCTTACTACCTTGCAAAAGGCCTTGATGGTACTTCTGCTCTGCTGCATTTCAAGCCGTAAAATCGGTCATAGAGATGAAAATAGAAGCAGCATGACATGAATTGTGTAATTTGGGTTTTGTTTTTTATTCTAGAAACTTTTTGTCATGACAATTACTTTGTTCATGACATGAATTGTGTAATATACATGGACTGGAAATCCTGCTGAAGCTAGAAGCCTGCTACTTGATACTGAGTCTTGGGTGTTTTTTTGTTACCTTTTAAGGTTTACATAGAAATATGACAAAGTCAGTTTATGCCAAGGTTATTTTGTGCCTCTGCTAGGCTAGCAAAACTGCAGAAAGGGTATTTAAGGTATCAAATCAAATTAAACGAGAAAAGAAGGGCAGAAAATGAAATTATTGCAAAGGGTAGTTTTAGTGCTTTTTCCTGCTCCATTGTTGAAAATTTTCATTTTATTATTAACCATGACGGGAAAATTAGAAAAAGAATGATAGAAAATGTTGACAGTAAAATCATGTAGGATATATAAGCCTATATCAGTGTTAATCTTATCTCTTTTTCCGTTTGGATGAATTACATGCTTTAAATATAATTAAAATTTTACACATTCCTACTTTAAATTTCGTTTTATAATGTTAGAATTTTGACTCAAATCCCAGATAGATTTGGATGAGATTTTTTTAAGGATATTCTTAGGTGGACAAGGAGACTTGGTAATCAAGAATCCTAATAGGAAAGGGATTACATGGACGCTAAGTTTATGCTAGTATAAATAGAGAGTTTCTCTATAGATTTTGTGAATTACTAAATACCGCCCCCTTTTACTAGCCACCGCCCCCCTCTTGGACTATTTTGCCCTTTGCTTTACTTTCCATCAAACTTTAAACTTTTCAATTGTCTCAAATTCTCTCAACCTTCAAACTTTCAAAACTCAATCATTCAAAATCATTCAAGTAAAACAACATCAAAACGCATGAACAAAGATTTTTCGGATTGAAAGTATGTTTTTTTTAAAAAAAAGGTAAAAAACAAATATCTATTTATCATTAATCATAAAGATCTCTTGCTAATATTGACATATCCATACCCATTTAAATTAAATTAATTGTCAAATACTTATTAAAGGACACAAGGAAATTAAAGAAAAATCTTAAAAGAAAAGTCTTTAAAGAAGAAAAAAAAGAAAGAAAAAAAAGAAGAAGAACAGCGGGTATGGCGGGTCGCGACCCGCCTGTTCTTCTTCCATTTTTTTTCTCTCTCTTTCTTTTCTTTAAACATTTTTTTTAAACGGTTTTCTATTAATTTTCTTGTCCTTTGATAAGTATTGGACAATTTATTTAGTTTAAATGGGTATGGATATGTTAATATTAGCAAGAGACTTTAATTTTTGATTAATAATAAATAGATATTTGTTTTTTTTTCTTTCTTTTTTTTTTCAAAAAAAAACATACTTTCAATCCGAAAATTCTTTTACCCATACCGGATGTCGCTACTCCATGAATTTTGATATTGTTTTGTTTGAATAATTGTGATTTGAAAGTTTGAAGGTTGAGAGAATTGAAAATTTTGAAGTTTGAAGGAAAGTGCAAAATAGTCTAAAGGGGGGTACCTAGTAAAAGGGGGCGGTATTTAGTAATCCCCTAGATTTTGTATGCTTGGAGAAAAGATGTAGTCTAAGGGTTAGATTTGGGTGGAGACACCCATAGGACAAAAGGATGGTACTTATGGGTAGGTGTGTGTTTGTTTGCTGTGGTGTTTGTTTTGGTAGATGTGATAGTTTGTAGAGACCGAGCGAGAGGTCTCATAGAGACCGAGCGAGAGTGCTCAAAGATTGGTTTGGGTTTGGTTTTGGATTGATTGTTAGATTGGGTTGAGTGATTGAGTGATTAGGTAGAAAGATGGCTTTTCTTGTCTTTTTTTGGCCTCCATTATAGCCATGTGCACAATAGCTGTGCCATGTGTGGACTTTGTGAAATGGTTGTTGAGCGTTGACTTCTTCATGTTCAATTTGCCTTTTAATCTGATTGGTAATGGTCTAATGGAGAAATTTCATTCACAATTATCCATTGTTAATATTCAGACAAAATCAACTCAAGATGAGCATGAAAACTAGTGAAGTTCAAGCAGATCATTATGATCGCCAAAGTGAAATGAAGGCTTTTGATGATACAAAATCTGGTGTCAAGGGAATTGTAGATTCTGGAGCAACAAAAGTTCCTCGTATGTTCATTGATCAGAACCTTATCTTGGAGAAGAACTCTGGTTGTGCCAATTCTCAAATTAGTACTGTCCCAATCATAAACCTTCAAGGTATCACCGAAGACTTAACTCTGCGTTCTAAGGTGATTGAGCACGTTCGAATTGCCTGTGAGAAATGGGGTTTCTTCCAAGTGGTTAACCATGGAATTCCAGCAAGTGTTTTGGATGAGATGATTGATGGCATAAGAAGGTTTCATGAACAAGACACCGAGGTGAAGAAAGAGTTCTATACGCGCGATACACTCAACAAAAAGGTGTTGTATCTAAGCAACTATTATTTGTATAACTCGAAAGCTGCTAATTGGAGGGACACCTTGGGTTGCTTTATGGCTCCTACTCCACCGGACCCTGCAGAATTGCCTGAAGTTTGCAGGTTTGTATTGTATGAGTAATAGTAGATTATAAGGTTAAAGTACTGTGTCCTTTTGATTCTTGACATGATCTGATATGTAGATTCTTAAACATAAATTAAGTCAAATGGCCATTGGTTATTGTTATTGGCACAATAGTAGGCACTAGGCTTCTTTGAATTAAACATGAACCAGTAAGGTAGAAATATTAAGGTGGTAGTATGAACCAGTAAGGTAGAAATATTATGGCTTGTATGATTGTATTAGACTCTGCTTATAATCATTACTCATATGAGAAATGGTGCATTGATTTTGGCCGCGGCTTGAATTTTTCTCTTATGAATGAATGCAGGGACATAGTAATAGATTACTCCAGGCAAGTTTTAACATTAACTCATACACTGTTTGAACTGCTGTCTGAGGCTCTTGGTCTGAACCCTAGCTGCCTAAAAGATTTGGATTGTGCTGATTCACTGCTTCTAATGGGCCATTATTATCCTAAGTGTCCTGAACCAGAATTAACAATGGGAACATCAAACCACAATGACAGTAACATCATCACCATACTTCTGCAAGATCAAATGGGGGGCCTTCAAGTTCTTCATGACAATCAATGGATTGATGTTCCTTGCATTCCTGGAGCTTTGGTGGTAAATATTGGAGATCTTTTCCAGGCAAGTCCATCTCCACAATCTTGAATATTGTATCAGATTTACCTTACATTGGTGCACATTTGATTTTTTGTGTAATTGTTGTTTATATTTAATTGAATAAATAGAGATGAATTGTATCAGAAAACATAAACAGGTCTGTTTCTTGTTTCAATGCAGCTGATTTCCAATGATAAGTTTAAAAGCGTCAATCACAGGGTCTTGGCGAAAAATGTAGGCCCTAGAATATCAGTGGCATGTTTTCTCGGTATGCAAACTAATGCAGGGAATGCATCAAAATCAAGACTTTATGGACCAATCAAGGAACTGTTATCAGAAGAAAACCCTCCAATTTACAGAGAAATCTTAATTAAGGACTATTTGTCACAATACTACTCCAAAGGGCTTGATGGTACATCTCCACTGTCACATTTCAAGCTGTGAACTCAAAGTTAAAGAAGATAATTGGGGTCAAATTGTGTCTTGCAGAACAGATGATGTTTTTTGGTGCTTCTTTGAAACTTTAAACATGTATTATCATTCATCAAATAGATTTTTACCTTCAATGTGCTTTGTTAATTAATGGGGTATTCAGTAACCAAGCCATTCCTTATGTATTTTATGCACTGGAAGTCATTCCTGAATGCAAGTCAAATGGCCATTGCCTAATGCCTACTTCAGTTGGTTCTAAAATTAGCAAAATCCTAGGAAGTACAGAAAGATATGTGGGTTTGATGAAGTGAGATATATTTGCTTTGCATGAAAAATTAAGTAAATCTCCTTTTTTTAATGCCTTGTCTTCATGTTTTCTTAATGACAGGCGTATGTACATATGTTAGCCTCTTAAACTTGCTGTTTAACACTTGAACTCCGCTAACTTTGCTTTATGCCTTGTAATTTTGTTCATATACATATGTGCATTCTTTTGTACACTTTTACATGCAATGACTTCTGAATGAACAAGTTCTCAGCACAAAATTTTAGTTCCTATCAATGAATGACTTAAGCATGTTTTCTGAAATGCTGAAGTTAAAAAGACTGCTATTTTGATACTGGCTTCTGCTAGGCTAGCAAAACTGCAGAAGGGTATTTAAGGAATCAACTCATTTTTTTTTCCAATTAAACTAGAAAAAAAGGGCAGAAAATATATTTTATTGCAAAAGGTAGTTTTAGACTTTTAGTGCTTTGTTGTTGAAAATTTTCATTTTATTAACCATGACGGGAAAATTAGAAAAGAATGATAGAAAATGTTGACAATAAATTATATATTAGGCCTATATCAGTGTTAATCCTCATCTCTTTCCCCCTTTGGATGAATTAAATATATAATTTAAAATTTTACACATTCCTACTTTACATGCTTTTTCTTGTCCTGTTGTAGCCTCCACTAGCCATGTGCACAATGGTTGTGTGGACTTTGTGAGATATTTGTTGACTGTTGACTTCTTCTTCTTCTTCTTCAACATGCCTTTTAATCTGATTGGTAATGGAGAAATTTCATTCACAATTATCTAAAAACAGCCTTATTCTATTTTGCTGACAATTTCAGACAAAACTACTCAGGATGGAGACAAAAACTAGTGAAGTTCAGGCAGATCCTTATTATGATCGCCAAAGTGAAGTAAAGGCTTTTGACGATACAAAAGCTGGTGTCAAGGGAATCCTAGATTCTGGAGCGACAAAAATTCCTCGTATGTTCATTGATCAGAAACTTATCTTTAAGAAGAACTCGGATTCTGTCAATTCTCAGATTAGTACTTTCCCAATCATAAATCTTCAAGGTATCACTGAAGACTTAACTCTGCGTTCTAAGGTGATTGAGCAAGTTCGAATTGCCGGTGAGAAATGGGGTTTCTTCCAACTGGTTAACCATGGAATTCCAGTAAGTGTTTTGGATGAGATGATTGATGGCATAAGAAGGTTTCATGAACAAGACACCGAGGTGAAGAAAGAGTTCTATACGCGCGATACACTCAACAAAAAGGTGTTGTATCTAAGTAACTATGATCTGTATAAATCAAAAGCTGCTAATTGGAGGGACACTTTGGGTTGTATTATGGCTCCTACTCCACCTGACCCTGAAGATTTGCCTGAAGTTTGCAGGTTTGTATTATTTATGAGTATTAATAGCTGATAAGGTTGAATTACAGTTTCCTTTTGATTCTTGACTTGATCTGATATTTAGAATTCTTAAACATATCATATGATTCCTCCAATATTTAGAAATTTTGTTATTGGCACAATAGTAGGCACTAGGCTCCTTTGAATTAACTATGTACAGAAAGATATGTGTGATTCCTACAAATGAAACTAATGGCTTCTATCATTCTCTGCTTATAATCATTACTCATGTGAGAAAGGGTGCATTGATTTTGGCTGCGGCTTGAATTTTTCTCTTATGAATGCAGGGACATAGTGATAGATTACTCGAGGCGAATTTTAGCATTGACTTATACACTGTTTGAACTGCTGTCTGAGGCTCTTGGTCTAAACCCTAGCTGCCTAAAAGATTTGGATTGTGCTGATTCACTGCTTCTTATGGGCCATTACTATCCCAAGTGTCCTGAACCAGAATTAACAATGGGAACATCAAACCACAAAGACAGTAACATCATTACCATACTTCTGCAAGATCAAATGGGGGGCTTACAAGTTCTTCATGACAATCAATGGACTGATGTTCCTTGCATACCTGGAGCTTTGGTAGTAAATATTGGAGATCTTTTCCAGGCAAGTCCATCTCCATAATCTTGAATAGTCTATCACATTTAATTTTTTGTATAGTTGCTGTTTTTATTGAATTGAAGAAATACTGATATAAATTGTATCAGAAAACATTAACAGATCTGTTTCTTGTTTCAATGCAGCTTATTTCCAATGATAAGTTTAAAAGCGTTAATCACAGGGTCTTGGCGAAAAATGCAGGCCCTAGAATATCAGTGCCATGTTTTCTGAGTATGCAAACTGGTTCAGGGAATGCATCAAAGTCAAGACTTTATGGACCAATCAAGGAATTGTTATCAGAAGAAAACCCTCCAATATACAGAGAAATCTTAATTAATGACTATATGTTACAATACCACTCCAAAGGGCTTGATGGTACATCTCCACTGTCACATTTCAAGCTGTGAAATCAATTTAGAGAAGATAATTGGGGTCAACTTGTGGCTTGCAGAACATATGATGTTTTTTGGTGCTTCTGCTGAAACTTTAAACATGTATTATCATTCATCAAATAAATTTTTACTTTCAATGTGCTTTGTTAAATAAGGGGTATTCAGTAATAACATAGGCATAGCCATGCCTATGGATTTTGTAAGTCATGCTAAAGCTAAAGACTAGTAGTTAATATTAAGTCTTGGTCTATACTTTTTAAAGTTTTACCCAGAAATATGACATAAATTCAGTTTATGCTAAGTTTATATTGGGCTTCTGCCAGCAAAACTGCAAATAGGGTATTTTCCTGTTATCAATAACACAAATATTTGCTTGCAAAACTTTCTCAGCAGTTTCAATGAACATATTATTGATTTTTTTTTTGTTGCTTCTGGTCATTTTCTTACATATACCACCATTTAAGTAGTTGAGTTGGTTTGTCGTTTTGTTAACATGATTTTTTTTTCTTTAATAAAAAATCCCAGAGTAAGTGGGTTGAAGACTTGAAGTGGGTTGTCCTCCTGCAAAAGTAAGAGTCTTTAAGTCTTAAGGATTTCAGATCAGTTTTTCAAGTTTCAACTGAGATCAATATGGGGTTCACGGAATCCGACTCTGATTATGATTTTATGAGTGAACTAAAAGCTTTTGATGACACAAAAGCTGGAGTCAAGGGATTAGTAGATTCTGGGATAACAAAAGTTCCTCGTATGTTTATTCAACAGCAATTTCTTCTTGAGAAGAAGTCATCAGTTCCTGGGGATCTTGATGTTAGTGTTCCAATCATAGACCTTCAAGGTGTCAAAGAAGATCAAACCAGGCGTGCAAAAATCATCGAGTCAGTTCGAAATGCTTCTGAAAATTGGGGTCTCTTTCAGGTAGTTAACCATGGTATCCCTGTTGGTGTTTTGGATGAGATGATTGAAGGTGTTCGTCGGTTTCATGAGCTAGACACTGAGGTGAAGAAGGAATTCTATACGCGCGACCGCAGCAGAAAGGCACTGTTTCTCAGCAACTTTAGTTTGCATAAGTCACAAAGAGCTACTTGGAGAGACACATTGTATTGCCTCATTGCTCCTGATCCACTGGACCCTGAGGAATTGCCTGGAGTTTGCAGGTTTGTGGAATTTTGAATGATTGGATGCTGAAATTGAATATAAGAGTGAATCTTTGTGTTGAATTTTGGTTTAGTTTTCGACTTCAGTTAATGTTTTCCCATTCTACCATGGACAGGAAAAGATTTCTAGAGATAATACTCTTTTCCCGGGTTTCATGTTCAGTCCTAATTTGGTTGGCATATATTATAAGCATTGAGTGAGTGAAAAAAGGCTCCTGGCATTGAAATTAAGTTCCATTGGCTATGAACAATATTTGTTACTGTAAAAAGTAGCTGGTATGTGCTTAGCTTCCCACTTAGCAATAATGGATGGATAGGAAAAGATTGCCAGATTACTTCTTTAGTTTATGTTCATGCTTTCTATAAACCTTTGCAATTCAATTATTTTTATTATATCATTTATCATATGAAATGTCTTGTGGCTGCTTGAATTTGGTTCACCAACAAACATGCAGAGACATAGTGATGGATTACTCAAAGAGAGTGATGGCATTGGCATTTACCTTGTTTGAAGTTTTGTCTGAGGCCCTTGGTCTTAACCTGAGCCGCCTTAATGACATGGGTTGTGGTGATGGACTCATCCTTGTGGGACATTATCATCCTAAATGCCCTGAACCAGAATTAACCCTAGGAACTTGCAGCCATTCTGATACAAACTTCATGACTATACTTCTGCAAGACCAAATTGGCGGTCTGCAAGTTCTTCACAAGAATCAATGGATTGATGTTGCATGCGTTCCCGGAGCCCTAGTGGTAAACATTGGAGATCTTCTGCAGGCAAGTCCATCATCACTTTTTTCCTTAAATAATTACTATTTGAAGCTATTTTAGATTACTTAGCTCATTTTGAAGAGTGGAATTGTTTTCTTGCAAGTAAAGACAGTTTAAAGTATTCATATTTTTATGAAGTTGCCTTTTTTTTTGGCTGAATATTGCAATTACAGATGAATATATCACAATATTTAAGCAGATGATATATCTCTTGTTGCTTCTGCAGCTTATTTCCAACGGCAAGTTAAGAAGTGTCAATCATAGGGTATTGGCGAAAGCTGCAGGCCCTAGAATTTCGGTGGGGAGTTTTTTCAGAACACAAGCTCATAATGAAAATGCCTCTAGGCTTTATGGACCAATCAAGGAACTATTATCAGAACAAAATCCCCCTATCTATAGGGAGACCTCCATAAAAGATTATTTGTCACATTACTATACAAAAGAGCTTGATGGAACCTCATCAGTATCACATTTACAGTTGTGAAGTGAAGATGTGTGTAATTTAGCTAAGAATAGCTAAAGTTAGTTGTGTGTACTTGAATGAACTAAGACAAAAGTTGTATTCCTATGATCCTATGGGGAAATGTGTGTATATGGTTGGTGAAAACCCAAATGAAATCCCGGTAACTTGTTAAGAGAATAGTATTCTGTTTTTGCAGTTTATTTCCCCTGTTTTCTTAGTCTAAATTATGATGAAAAAACTTTTAGGAGTACCATTGGAGGTTAACTTGGACATCCAAGATTAGGCTGTAGTGGACAGGGTTTCAATTTGGCTGCTTCAACTTTCATGTCTCCTCTTTTAGCCAACACAAGAAGAGTTAAGTGGCTTTATAGAAGGAAAATCTGTATCCCATATGGGGGAAGAAGTTATCTGTTTGATCTCTGTTTTTAATTCTGTTTTTCCTCTGTTTCAACCACAAGGTATTCAGTAACATAGGCATAGCCATGCCTATGGATCTTGTAACTCATGCTAAAGCTAAAGACTACTAACTAATATTGAGTCTTGGCCTATTGGGTGTTTTTTTCCCCTTACACTTTTTAAAGTTTTACCCAGAAAAATGACATAAATTCAGTTTATGCTAAGTGTATATTGGGCTTCTGCCAGCAAAACTGCAAATAGGGTATTTTTCCTGTTAATAACACAAATATTTGCTTGCAAAACTTTATCAGTAGTGATGAATTTGTATGTGTTCGAGTCTTGACGCAGTTTCAAGTTCAACATAGTATTGGGTTTTTATTTTTTGGTTGCCTTTTGTCATTTACATACCAACATATTATTGCGTTTGTTTGTCGTTTTGTTCTATGCTTTTGGACAAGTTCTGTCGTTCTGTATATTTGTCTTTTCTTTCTCAACCTTTCTCTTTTCTCCTGCAATATGTTTTTTCCTTCCTTTTAATTAAAAATCCCAGTTTCACCCAAAAAAAAAAAAAAACCCCAGAGTTCAAAGATTCAGTCGTTGAAGACTTAAAGTGGGTTATCCTCTTATGGGTAGTTAAACTTAAAGTTAGTTCTGTGTTCGTCAGAAAGAGAGTTAGTCTTATCAATTTCAAGTTTCTACTGAGATCAACTATGGGGTTCACAGAATCCGACTCTGATTATGATCTTATGAGTGAAATAAAAGCTTTTGATGATTCAAAAGCTGGAGTCAAGGGATTAGTAGATTTGGGGATAACAAAAATTCCTCGTATGTTTATTGATCAGCAATTTGTTCTTGAGAAGAAGTCATCAGTTTCTGGGGATCTTAATGTTAGTGTTCCAATCATAGACCTTCAAGGTGTCAAAGAAGATCTAACCAGGCGTGCAAAAATTATCGAGTCAGTTCGAAATGCTTCTGGAAATTGGGGTTTCTTTCAGGTAATTAACCATGGTATTCCTGAAAGTGTTTTGGATGAGATGATTGAAGGTGTTCGTCGGTTTCATGAGCAAGACACTGAGGTGAAGAAGGAGTTTTATACACGCGACCGCCCCAGGAAGGTACTGTTTCTTAGCAACTTCAATTTGTACAAGTCACAAAGAGCTACTTGGAGGGACACATTGGCTTGCCTCATTGCTCCCGGTCCACTGGACCCTGAGGAATTGCCTGGAGTTTGCCGGTATGTGGAATTTGGAATGAATAATTGTAGGAAGGCACTAAATTGATTAAATTGGATGCTGAAATTGATTATACTCTTTTTGGTGTTGATTGTTACTCTGGGTTTTATGTCTAGTCTTATTTTTGTTGGCATATGATAAGCAATAAGTGAGAATAGGGCTTCTGGCACTGTTTCTTTGGCTCTCTATAGATTTTTTCATATGACAACCCTATGAAGATGTCAACTTGTTTGTATATAGGTGGAGTAGAATAAGATTAAACTTCGACCAGGACAGAAAAAAGGTTAGTCATGATTCCTAACACTATTTGCACCAGACATTTGGACAGAAACGTGACAAAGGGATTTTGCCAGATTGAAACATTTGCTCATGCTTTGAATTGGCTATGAACAATATTTGTTACTGTAAATAACAGTAGCTGGTATATGCTTAGGCTTAGCTTCCCACTTACAATAATGGATGGATAAGAGAAGATTGCCAGACTATTTCTTTAGTTTATGTTCATGCTTTCTATAGCCCTTTGCAGTTCAAATTGTATTATCAATATTATTATTATTATTTTCATTTATTGTATCAGAATTATATCTCTTATGGTTGCTTGAATTTGCCTTCACCAACAAACTTGCAGGGACATAGTGATGGATTACTCAAAGATAGTGATAGCATTGGCATTTACCTTGTTTGAAGTTCTCTCTGAGGCACTTGGTCTTAACGCAAGCCGCCTTAATGACATGGGTTGTGGTGATGGACTCATCCTCCTGGGACATTATTATCCTAAATGTCCGGAACCAGAATTAACACTGGGAACTTGCAGCCATTGTGATACAAACTTCATGACAATACTTCTGCAAGACCAAATTGGTGGTCTGCAAGTTCTTCACAAGAATCAATGGGTTGATGTTCCATACGTTCCTGGAGCTCTAGTAGTAAACATTGGAGATCTTCTGCAGGCAAGTCTATCACTTATTTCCTTGAATATTTTAACAATTTGTTTTGTCTTCCAATGTTACCGCTTATCTGAAAACTATATTTTGATTATTTAGCTCATTTTGAAGAGTAGAGATGTTTTCTAGCAAGTGTAGACAGTTATATACTGTTCATATTTATTTTTATGAAGTTTCTGAATATTGCAATTCTAGATGAATATATCACAATGTTTAAGCAGATGATATGTCTTTGTTGCTGCTGCAGCTTATTTCCAACGGTAAGTTTGAAAGTGTCAATCACAGGGTATTGGCGAAAGCTGCAGGCCCTAGAATTTCAGTGGCAAGTTTTTTCAGAACACAAGCTCATGATGAAGGAAATGCTTCTAGACTTTATGGACCGATCAAGGAACTATTATCAGAACAAAATCCCCCCATCTATAGGGAGACCTCCATCAAAGATTATTTGGCATATTACTACACACAAGTGATTGATGAGACATCATCACTATCACATCTCAAGCTATGAAGCAAAGAGTGGATATTTAGAGACATGTTCACATCTCAAGCTATGAAGCAAAGAGTGGATATTTAGAGACATGTCGCCATGAGTCTATACAAACATTTATGTGTGTAATTTAATTAAGAATAGCTAAATTTAGTTGTATGTAATTGAATGAACTAATTCAAAAGTTGTAATTGGTGCTGGCTGAGGATTGTAATGTAAATTCTATGATTGTTTAGAGAAATTTGTGTATAAGGTTGGTCAAAAACCCAAAGTGAAATTCCAGCAACCTGTTAAGAGAAGAGTCCTCTGTTTTTTGCAGCTTATTTCCCCTGTTTTTTTAGTCTAACATTGTTCCGTTTTCCCTTTTTTGTTATTATTGTCATTAGGATTCTATGAAATGAAGTTACATGAAAGACTCTCAGAATGTGTAAATGATGATGAAAAAATACACTGGACTGGAGGTAAACTTTGAGATCCAAGTTTAGGCTGCAGTGGACAGGGTTTTCATTTGGCTGCTTCAACTTTCAAGTCTCTTTCAGCAAACACAAGTAAGAGTTAGATGGCTTATGAAAATGGGAATTATAAAAATGGCATCGTAAAGAGGGTAAGAAAGAAAACCTGAATCCCATGTGCGGAAGAAGTTATCTGTCTGATCTAATCTCTATTTTTAATTCTGTTTTTCCCCTGTTTCAACCAGGAAGATGTTATTACTAGGCAAGAAGACTCTTTACCCTTGTTCAGACCCACACTCACATCAAGAAAAGGACATTTAACAAACAAATTAAATATCCATACATACAATTATTGATACATTTCTCTATACAAACTTAGCAAAATATTCACATTTTTGCTTTACCTTACTATAGAAATTTGCTTTTAGTTTGATTTCTTAGTGTCTTGTCTCCTTGCGAAGGATCAAAAATGGAAGTCAAACACAATAGCGAAATCCATTCGAGAGTTGACCCAAGTTATGATCGTACAAGTGAACTAAAAGCTTTTGATGAGACAAAAGCAGGAGTTAAAGGTTTACTTGATGGTGGGGTGACAAAGATCCCTAGTATTTTTGTTGATCCGCAACTTATCCACGACAGGAGATCAGCTAAAAGTGATTCCCAGTTCAGTGTTCCGGTCATAGACCTCAGAGATGTAAACAAGGATTCATCTTCTCGTGCAGAGATAATTGACAAAGTTAGAAATGCTTGTGGGAAGTGGGGTTTCTTTCAGGTTGTCAACCATGGGATTCCCAGAAACGTTTTGGATGAGATGATTGATGGGATTCGAAAGTTTCACGAGCAAGACACCGAGAGGAAGAAAGAATTCTACACGCACGATCTTAGCAGAAAGGTTGTGTATCTAAGTAATGTTGATCTGTATATACATCAAAAGCTGCAAATTGGAGGGACTCAATCTTTCTTTTCATGGCTCCTCATTGGCCTACCCTTGAAGAATTACCAGAAGTATGCAGGCATGTCATTAGAATTCTTCTCTAATTCGCATTGACTTTTATCTTTCTACTTGTTCTTCCATTTTAATTTTATAGTTGAAATGAACATATGGAATTTGACTTGCAGAGAAATAGTGATGGATTTCTCAAAGAGAGTGATGAGATTAGGATTGGCTCTACTTGAGTTGATATCAGAGTCCCTTGGACTTAATCCTGACCGCCTAAAAGAATTGGGATGTGCTGAAGGACTCCTCCTTTTAGGCCATTACTATCCACCATGTCCTGAACCTGAATTAACCCTTGGAACCTGCAAACACACAGATCCCAACTTCTTGACATTGCTTCTACAGGATCAAATAGGTGGCCTGCAAGTTCTTCACGAGAACCAATGGATTGATGTTTCTCCAACACCTGGAGCATTAGTTGTAAACATTGGAGATCTTTTACAGGCAAGTTTTTCATGTTTGACTTTAATCAGGTTGTTTGTTAGTATGAGAATTATAGGTACTTTAGTCAGTGTTTTGAACCTGCATTTGTTTCTTGTAATGGTGCAGCTCATGTCAAATAACAAGTTTAAAAGTGTGAATCATAGGGTCTTGGCAAAATCTAATGGCCCAAGAATTTCAGTGGCAAGCTTTTTCAGAACACAACCTCAGTTGGGGGACTTCCCGGATAGCTCAAGACTCTATGGACTGATTAAGGAATTGCTATCAGAAGAGAACCGGCCAATTTATAGAGAGATAAGTGCTAGAGATTTCCTGACATATAAGTATTCAAAAGGGATAGATGAGGCTTCTTCACTTGAACATTTCAAGTTGTGAAATAAGCTGTAGATTTCTGGAGTAACTCCAAGAGTGGCATCTAAAAGGTACACCTTATGTACCAGTTTGTTCCACATGATGTTGTTAATTCTCTTATATTTTCCCTATTGTGTCATTATTATCACCAGAGTTTCAAAGAATTAAACCTTTCGGTCCAAGCCAATATTAGGCTGAGGCAGATGGTGTTTTAATTTGCTGTTCCTCTCTGTTTTTTGTTCTGTTTTTCCTTTCTTCTCAACTCTGTGGTTCATGACTAGCCAAGAAGGCTCCTAACTTTCTTTGAATAGATAAAGTTGACATTGTACTGATAAAAAAGATTGTCATTTAAGATCAATGACATCTTAATTCCATGGTTTCTTCAAAGAAATGATTTGAAAATTAGGGGAAAAGAAAATTGGAAGTAAAATGTAAAGATTTTGATTTTCCTCAAGATTACCTCGGTCCCCACCAAATTTTATGTCACAATCTCGCTGTACATCTGAAAACCACTAGTTTCTGTCTATATGAAAAAAACAAAAGGCTAACGGGAAGTATGATGCTAGAGGTTGGTGACTTGGTGTAGCAGGGTCCAAGCAACTATCAATGTTACTGTAGTTTCCTATGTGGTTGATTTCTGGCCACTCTTTTGAACTATAAATTTTTCTGTCATCTTCTGCTCCTTTATCTTCATGATTAACTCCATTTGTATTCTATAGAATTTCTATTTTTCTATTTTCTACAGTGTTTGCTACCTTTGAGCCAAAAAGGAACATGGTGGTAACTGGTGATGCTCAAGTTTTTGATGATTCCAATTATGACAGAAAAAAAGAACTCAAAGCTTTTGCTGACTCAAAAGCTGGTGTCAAAGGTCTTGTTGATGCCGGGGTTACCAAGGTTCCTCGTATGTTCATCCGACCACCTGATAACTTAAGAGATGCTTCAGATGCCAAGAAAATACAATCTACTATTCCGGTTATTGATCTAGAAGGCATTGACAAGAATCCAGGGCGGCGTAAGGAGATTGTTGACAAAGTCAGGCATGCCTCAGAGATATGGGGTTTCTTCCAGATTGTCAATCATGGGATTCCTGTAAATGTTCTGGAGGAAATGAAAGATGGGGTTCGACGTTTTTTTGAGCAAGATCTTGAGGTAAAGAAAGAATTCTATGTACGTGATCATAGTAGAAGATTTAGGTATACTAGCAACTTTGATTTGTACACTGCTCCATTTGCAAATTGGAGAGATACATGCTTTTGTGTCATGGCCCCCGATCCTCCCAAACCAGAAGAATTTCCTTCTGTATTGAGGTTTGTCATTGATTCTGAATACTTTGTTTTTTTTTTTCATGGTATGACATTGTTGTTGAAGCTCATTAGTTTCGATTAATCATCGGATTGCAGAGATATACAAATCGAATACACGAATCAAGTTATCAGATTAGGGATTTCTCTGTTTGCATTATTATCTGAAGCTCTTGGACTAAAGCCAAGTCACCTGGAGGAGATGGGATGTGCTGAGGGACTCTCAACCCTATGCCATTACTATCCACCCTGCCCGGAGCCTGAAATAACTTTAGGCACAAGCAAGCATTCGGACAATGATTTCCTGACAGTGCTTCTACAGGACCAAATTGGAGGTTTGCAAGTGCTTTATGAGGATCAATGGGTTGATGTCCCTCCTGTGCCTGGTGCCTTAGTGGTCAATATTGGAGATCTTCTACAGGCAAGTCTCTCACTCTCTAATACTTCTGTTATTAGTTCGAATTGGCACTTTCCAATTTTATCAGCTTCAGAATTTAACATTCTTCATTACCTTGGAATTAGGTGTTCATAGAATTGACATTTTTATTTTTGTTTTTGCAGTTAATAACAAATGATAAGTTCAAAAGTGTAGAGCACAGGGTGTTGGCGAACCGTGAGGGGCCAAGAATATCAGTTGCATGCTTTTTCACTACAGGCTTGATGCCATCTTCAAGGCTATATGGACCCATTAAAGAGCTGGTATCAGAACAAAATCCTCCACTATATAGAGAAACAACAGTTAAAGACTTTGTTTCTTACATCTACGAACATGGGCTTGATGGAACTTCTCCCTTACATCTTTTTAGGCTCTGAAGTTGGCTATAACTATATTTGGAACATATTAAGCTCAAATAAACAGAAGACATTATCACAAACCAATATTGCAATCTTTTTCTGCACTATTTTCTGATGTAATGACTAGAAATCTGATAAATATAGCAGCATCTTTTGATGTTAAAGAAACAGATTCTAATGTATGCAATATGCAGTAGCTGCATTGAAATTATACATTAATAAATTAATTTTCAAGTAGATGATGGATCTCAACAGTACATGTATTGAAGGGCTTATTTGGCCAAATTTGATTTTTTAGGGGTGCAATTGGCTAAAATTAAAGCTTAGGGACTTATTTCACTATTTATGAAAAGTTCAGGGGCAAAAAAGTACAATAAGCCTATTTCTGGTAGCTGAAATGGAATTAAAGCTTTTTAGGAGGGTAGGAGAAGTAATTCTATATAATTGATTGCAATTGAATGGTTGTCATTGAACTTGAAGTAATAACTTAAAGATATTTGCAAATTCACCAACCTCAAGAACAAAGTCTACAATTAAGTACACCATTTTCATTTTAAAAGGAAAATGATTAATTTTACAACTTTTTTTTTTCATCATTTGTCTCTTTAAACTTCAATCTGGCATTTGAAAGATAAGAAGACGTTTATAAATTTTACTTTATCTGAAAAATATTAAAGACAAAAGCTCAACCAAAAAAGTAGCTTTCATTTGTTCAAAAGCCAAATTTTCCACGGTCAGCTATTGAAAACATTATTGATCTACTCTAAATAGTTCGGCTGTGTAACTGTGTTACATTAGTCTCTTGTCTTGTCCCTCCCTCCCTCAACTCAAAGACTCCAAAGTCCAAACTGTGAACAGATATGGTGGAAACAAGCTTAGAAGAAGAAATTCAGAACTCCAACTACGATAGGCAAAAAGAACTGAAAGCTTTTGATGAAACAAAAGCAGGAGTAAAAGGGCTCGTCGATTCTGGTTTGGCAAAAATACCAAGAATTTTCATTGATGAAGAATACAAGCTTGAGAGAAATAATAAGAACCAGGATCCTGGCAACTCGAAAACTAGTATTCCGATCATTGACTTGACAGGAGTCTCCGAAGATTCGAGTTTACGCCGGGAAGTGGTGAAAAAAATTGGAGAAGCTTGCCGGCAATGGGGTTTCTTTCAGGTTGTTAACCATGGAATTGGTGTGACAACTTTGGATGAGATGGTCGATGGAATCCGAAAGTTTCATGAACAAGATAGTGAAGTTAAGAAGGAGATTTATTCTCGAGATTACACGAAGTTTGTGAATTATAATAGTAATTTTAATCTTTACAAGGCAGAAGTGATCAACTGGAGGGATACTTTGAGTTGTGTCATGGCACCTCGTCAGCCAAATCCTCAAGATTTTCCTCCTGTTTGCAGGTAAGCAGTTACTATATATATATAATTATAAACACTCTGTTCTGTTTCCTTTTTGGATTACCTCCTTTTTTTAGTACATGTTTTTTTTTCTTTAAATTGGGTTTAATTTGTCAAAGAGATAGGGAAGATTAAATTAGCAAGATATGTTAGGTCAGATTGATCTTGTTTTCTGAATTTAACATGATAATAATAATTCGGGTTGATCCTCTTATTTTCTAGATAGAAATTTCTCAAGTTTAGAGGAATTTTCTCAAATTCTTTTATGGGGTGAATTTCCCTAAGATGAGAAACTAATAAGGATTTTCTAACCTAGTACTTCAGAGCTGTGCCTTGGCTTGGTCTGAGACATAACTTAATAAATCAACTAAGAAATACATAGTCAATCAGTTTTTTAAGGACTTGGTTCAAAAAGATGCAATTCCATTTTTTCTTCTGTAATTCACTATTTGGTCCATAGCTGCAAATTGTTCAAAACAAGTCATGAATATCTGCTTGTTTAATTTTCACCTGCAGGGACATAATGCTTGAATATTCAAACAAAGTTATGAAACTGGGTGAGACTCTATGCGAATTAATGTCAGAAGCTCTAGGTCTCAAGAGCAGTTACTTGAAAGACATTGGCTGCGCCGAGGGACTTTTCGTCCTTAGCCATTACTACCCTACATGCCCTGAACCACTGTTGACTTTGGGGACTAGCAGTCACACTGATAGCAGCTTCTTCACTGTGCTTTTACAAGATCAACTTGGTGGATTGCAAGTCCACCATGTAAACCAGTGGGTTGATGTTAATCCTATTCATGGAGCTCTTGTGATAAATTTGGGTGATATGTTACAGGCAAGCTTTCCACTTTACTTGAACCTTCATTTAATCAATCTGATATAGTTTTTGGTCTAAAGAATCTGTTTCCTTTAGAAATTAAACATTTCTATATTTTATTGCAGTTAATAACCAATGACAAGTTTATAAGTGTCCATCACAGAGTGCTGGCTAATGATATAGGTCCAAGAGTTTCAATAGCAAGTTTCTTCCGAACACATCTTCCACCAGAAAATGCCTCAAGGCTTTATGGACCAATAAAGGAGTTGTTATCAGAAGAAAATCCTCCAAACTACCGGGAAACGACAGTTAAAGACTACGTGTCTCACTACTATTCAAAAGGGCTTGATTGTAGCACAATTGAACATTTCAAGCTGTGATTCATGAGGTGTTGGTTACAGAAATAAGAAAGTTGCTATTGCTAAGCAATGTTCTGCCTTTTTCCAGGGGCTTGTTCTTCTATGTATTATAAACTTACTGTACTTATAGCAGAGGAAATGCCTTGGCATTGCATAGTAGAAGCAGACTATAGTAGACAATGAAGCAATAAAATGAACTTTGCATCACAAAATCAAGTTATATGTATTACATTAACTTTCCTTTTTGTTGTTATTATCTAATTATTATTACTTTAGATGATTTGTTTTGTTTTGGTATCTTTGTTTATATCTGAACCATTTATACAAGGTAAGTCCTTGCCATGTGACCGACCCCTTTTTGTTTGGAGCAGCAGTATTTTCAGTTTGATGAGTTTCTTCCCCTCCCTTCTTTTATTTTATTTTTTTTCTTTTATTGAGCACATCTCTTGGAAAGTCCATCCAAGACAACTACTTTTTATAGTGCATAGTTGCTACTTTTTGAAGTATAGCGAATTTCATGTGAGGGTTTTTTTTTTTTTTTTTTTTTTTTTTTCAGTTTTAATCTTCTTATTTTCAGGAATAAGAGAGCTTCAAAGTGTCTATATAAACCCAACAAGTTTAGTTCAATCTTCGTGCACTTACAAAATACAAGTCTTTTAGCAAATACCATAGTTATGTGCTACCTAAAATAGTTGGGCTGTGTTACATTAGTCTCTTGTCCCTCTATGGCAGAAACAAGCTTAGAAGGAGGAGTTCAGAACTCCAACTACGATAGGCAAAAAGAATTGAAAGCTTTTGATGAAACAAAAGCAGGAGTGAAAGGGCTCGTCGATTCTGGTTTAGCAAAGATACCAAGAATTTTCATTAATGAAGAATACAAGCTTGAGAGAAATAAGAACCAGGATCCTGGCAACTCTAAAACTAGTATTCCATTTCCGATTATTGACTTGACAGGAGTCTCCGAAGATGCGAGTTTACGCCGGTAAGTGGTGAAAAAAGTTGGAGAAGCTTGCCAGAAATGGGGTTTCTTTCAGATTGTTAACCATGGAATTGGTGTGACAACTTTGGATGAGATGATTGATGGAATCCGAAAGTTTCATGAACAAGATAGTGAAGTTAAGAAGGAGATTTATTCTCGAGATTACACGAAATTTGTGAATTATAGCAGTAATCATGATCTTTACAAGGCAGAAGTGACCAACTGGAGGGATACTTTGACTTGTGTCATGGCACCTCGTCAGCCTCATCCTGAAGATTTGCCTCCTGTTTGCAGGTAAGTAAGCACTACATATATACACAGACTGTTCTGTTTGCTTTTTTTAGTACATGTGTTTTCCACTTTAAATTTGGTTTTTTATTTGTCAAAGAGACAGGAGAGATATTTAATTTAACAGGAAATATTAGGTCAGACTAATTTCACTTTTTTTTTTTATTCTACTACTATTTCTTGGGATTTCTTTATATTAAGGGGATCTTCATAAAATTCCTTCTGAAGAGGAATGGAGGCACTATTTTCTCAGAGGAGTATGGGAAATAAGGATTGGATTGGCTCACCTAGTACTTTAGATCTGTGCCTTGCCTTGGTCTGAGACATAACTTGAACCAAGTAAAAAAGTACATAGTCAATTAGTTTTTGTTCAAAAGGATGCAATTTCATTGTTGCTTTTGTTCCAAAAAAACTGTCCATAGCTGCAATTTGTTTAGAAAATGTCATGAATATCTGCTTGTTTAATCTATCTGCACCTGCAGGGACATAATGCTTGAATATTCAAACAAAGTAATGAAATTGGGCGAGACTCTATGTGAACTAATGTCAGAAGCTCTAGGTCTCAAGAGCAGTTACTTGAAAAACATTGGCTGCGCCGAGGGACTTTTCGTCCTTAGCCATTACTACCCGGTTTGCCCTGAACCACTCTTGACTTTGGGGACTAGCAGTCACACTGATAGCAGCTTCTTCACTGTGCTTTTACAAGATCAACTTGGTGGATTGCAAGTCCACCAAGAAAATCAACCCAGTCCACCATGAAAATCAATGGGTTGATGTTACTCCTATTCATGGAGCTCGTGATAAATTTGGGTGATATGTTACAGGCAAGCTGATCTCTACTTTAACCTATGGCTTTTTGGCCTTAAGAATCTGTTTCTTTTAGCAATTGTTTCAATTTTGCTGCATATTAAACATTTGCATCTTTTTTATTGCAGTTAATAACCAATGACAAGTTTATAAGTGTTCATCATAGAGTGCTGGCTAATGATCAAGGCTTTATGGACCAATAAAGGAGTTATTATCAGAAGAAAATCCTCCAATCTACCGGGAAACGACAGTTAAAGAACGCTTGATCAATTCAGGCTGTGAGTCATGAGGTGTTGGTAAGAAAGTTGCTATTGCTAAGGCAATGTTCTTCCTTTTTCCAGAGACATGTTAGCACTTTCAAAGATTCAAGTTCTTCTGTGTGTTATAAAGTTGTTATAAAGTTACTGTACTTGTAGCAGAGCAAATTGGCAGACTAACAATGAAGCAATAAATTGAACAATAGTAGACAAATGAAGCAATAAATCGAACATTTCAAGCTGTGTGATTCATGAAGTGTTGGGTTGGAAAAGGCATGTACAAAATTTGAAATTTTAATCAGAGCTAAGAAAAGTTTCACTGTTCCACATTCCCAACCTAAAGCAAGCTATTAAAATAAAATAAAAAATAAGAAATTATTTATGCAGATGCAGTCCCAAGAGAAGGGAACTGCTTAAGGTCTTCAATGTGACCATCATATTCCTTGGCTTTCTCTTTGGGTTTCTCTTCCTCTGCAGGCTTAGGGTTTCCACCGTCATGGGCTTCGCCGCCACCATTGAGAGGCTCTTGCCTTCCAAAATTCCTCCTCCTCTGTTGGAAGTAGCCCTTAGTCCAATCAATGGTTATTGTCTTAGTAGTAGAGGTGGCATGTTTCTTTCTTTCTTCAAATTTCTTATTCTCGTCTTCCTCGTCTTTCTTTTCTTCAAAAAATTTCTTCTCCTCTTTCTTCTTCCCAATTATTTGCATAGACCTAAATTCCTCAACTCTTCCGACCTCAGGGGGGGTCTTTTTCAAGGCTTCCAGAGGCTTCCTCTTTTCAAGAAGAGAAGCTTGATAATCTTTCAAGGTTTTCAACTTGGCATTGGCTTCCCATTCTTCTTTTCTCTTCTTCCACCACAACTCCTCCTCTTCTCTCTTCTTTCTCCTCATCTCCTCCTCCAAGGGATCTCTCTCTTTCTTATTATCCCCATCCCCATTGGTAGATGCTTCTTCACCCTCTTTGGCCACAACAACACCACCATTACCATTGTTGTAGTATTTGCCTCTTCCCCTGCCTCCACCGCCTCTCCTGCCTCTGCCTCCCTGATAACCACCCTCTTGCCCTTGAGAAAATTCCACAGCTTCACCCTCCTTGGCATAGCCGCCATTATTCTCAGAATATCTCCTTGGTTGATAGTGATACCCTCTTCTGCCTCCCTGATAACCACCATCCCTCTGATCACCACCATTAGCAGCAACTCCATTGTTATTGTTGGTGGTATTCCTGTAATAGCCATTGCCCGATCTATAGCCTCTCCGACCATCATGACGATAACCATTATTATTATTGGGATATTGGTTATTATTTCTTTGTGGCACCGAAGGCGCTTCAAGTTTCAGGCCTTCAACTATCTTTGATATATCATCGGCTTCTTGGTCGTCCAAGAGAGCAAACAAATTTGCAACTTTAACGGGTTTCGCCCCCATATCTTGAATCTTGGCCTTTGCCTTTCGCTTTGGCTTTTCCTCCTTGTTGTTGTTGTCGTCCAAAGCAACAGCATCTTCGGCTTCTTGGCCAGCCATGGATCGATGAATAGCGAGACCAAGAGAGACAAAAATATAATTAACACAAAAAAAAAAACCCTAATAAGTGAGATGGAGTGGAGTAGTTTTTCTTTGAGAGCAAGTAATTAGGGTAGAGAGACTTGGAGAGGGATTATATAGGGGGCTTAAGGATGGGTTTTGGTTGGGGACTATTAATTACCTGACTCCTTCTCCAGTAAGGAAAGGAAAAGGATTCCAATTACCATTAAAGTAAATTGGGAAAAGGCCTCCTTCCAAGTTAACTCAAGAGTAAAATTCGGCTTAGTTAAGGAAATTAAATTTAATTGGGAGATGCAACAAGTTAACTTTTTATATGGAGGGCTGCTCCTAATAGTTACAAAAAAAAAATTATTCAGGCAGTACAAATTCAAAGTTTCATTAGTTAGTACTTAGTATGGCAATGGGCAATGGCTGTTCTCAAATCATACATGCTTGCTTCCTCCTGCGGTTTAAAATATTTTGAAATTGTGTTGGTAAAGAAAATTATCTTTTTATTATAAGGATAGGAGATTCCACAAATGTTTTGCTACAAGTGCTCTTTCTATACAAACAATGTTCCATGAAACCTGACCAATTTTCAGCTTAGTCTAGCTTGACATTAGAATACAAAAGTTGTGTCCCTAGTCAGTGGCATATTGACAAGGAAGTAATTAAACCTGCAGTGAAGAAGAAAAACACATGAATCAAGAACGGATAATCAACAAGAAATAAATTTCAATAATCCTTTCCAAAAGGGTACCTGGTAATTTTCTATAGAATCCTATCAGCAGTCAATCTCCCACCCAACCAAGTACCCATATTTTTATTTGAAATCAATCATATATGTATTATAAACTTACTGTACTTGTAGCAGAGCTAGCAAATGCCTTGGCATTGCATACTAGAACTAGAAGTAGACTATATAGTAGGCAATGAAGTAATGAAATGAACTCTGCAGCATAAAATCAAGTTACATCTTACATGTTATTGCATTGAATTATGAATACTTAATCACCATATTATAAAGTTTCTGCTACAATGGACCTCATTCTAAGAGATAATTCATCATTTCTTATATACTTTAATGCTATTTTCTGTTCTTTTTTTAGGATTACTTCAATATACCAACTGAGGTGCATAAAGTCCATTAGAAAGCTTTTTCATTGATTAATCTTAAAAAACATATTCATGTATGCAATTTCCCCCAATATGAAGGAACCCAGTCTTTTTTTTTTTGGCAAGATGAAGGAACCCAGTCTAACCAACCGAAAAGCAAAGCTAACTTAAAAATTCTACCAACAAAATTCCAAGTTCATAATGCATTAACCTGGCCTATAACCTGCCTTAACAAGTGATCAATAAGAAGGTGCCGTCTACTTCCCGGTTAATCTGTAAATTCCAAACAGATAATAGTGAAAGACATATGCTAATAACAACAATGGATGCATAGTCAACTATAGAGCCACTAAGCAAAACAACAGAATAAGGGAAGGTTGACAAATGTATAAAGACAAATTGTCCTATTAAGCATGAAAGGCTAGCCTTTACGATTAGTTGAAACTGACAGAATATAGTTTATTTCCAAACCCAGATTTCAAGCAGCCGGAGGCTTGATAAGTTTCAATATTAAGTATTTGATTCTGCATTAGCCTTCTAAGTTTCTAAAGCCTAAAGAGGGAAAAAGTGAAGAAAAATGGCAACAGAGATTGAAAAAATTAATCAAGAGTCCAACTTCGACAGGAAAAAGGTACTAAAGGCATTTGATGAAACAAAAGCAGGCGTTAAGGGGCTTGTAGATACCGGTTTGACCAAGCTTCCAAAGATTTTCGTCACTGAACAACTCAAGCAAGAAAATAATAATAGTAGTAACTCAGAGCTTCGTCATGGCTCTGACTTTTTCATTCCAATCATAGACTTAACAGGCGTTGACGAAGATCCAAGCCTCCACAGGGAGATAATCAACAAAGTTCGAGATGCTTGCGAGAAGTGGGGATTCTTCCAAGTTGTCAATCATGGAATTCCTCAGAGCATTTTGGATGACATGATCAATGGGATCCGTGGATTTCATGAACAAGACAATGAAGCCAAGAAAGAGTTTTATACTCGTGATTACACCAAAAAAGTTCTGTATAATAGCAACCTTGATCTGCAACGTGGGGATTCAGCTATTAATTGGAGGGATTCGTTAACTTTCAGCATGGCTCCAAACAAACCTGATCCTGAAGAATTGCCTTAAATATGCAGGTAAACATAATGTAGGAAATTCATTCAAATTTCCATTTCAATTTTTTGATCTGATTAATTACTTAATAATTTGCAGAGACATAATCTTTGACTATACGAAGAAAATACAATCATTGGGTCGCACTCTATTCAAACTGCTGTCCGAAGCTTTGGGTCTAAATCCTAATCACTTGGAAAACTTGGGTTGCTTGGAAGGACTCTTTTGCTTTGGCCATTATTACCCTGCTTGCCCTCAACCAGACTTGGCTATGGGCATTGCCAGCCATGCCGATAGTGGCTTTCTCACAATTCTATTACAAAATCAAATTGGTGGCCTCCAAGTCCTCCATGAACATCAATGGATCGATATTCCTCCTGTTCCGGGTGCTCTTGTAGTAAACTTGGGTGATATGTTACAGGTAATTAACTAGTACCTTAACAATTTGAATTTCATCTTTTATGATCAACTAAATTATATATATTGTATTGAATTTCATGTTTGTGTTTGGGGGGCAGCTTATTTCCAATGGAAGATTTGTAAGTGTCTACCATAGGGTGTTGGCTAATGTTAGCGGTCCAAGAATTTCGGTGGCATATTTCTTTAAAATACATTTTTCCCAAGTCGATCCGTTAAAGAGATATGGACCAATTAAGGAGCTTATTTCCGAAGAAAATCCTCCAATTTACACGGACATCACTGTAAAAGACTGTGTGTATCACTACTTTGGGGAAGGCCTTGATGGTCGCAGATCTCTTGAACATTTCAAGCTCTGATCAAATTGCACAATATTGTTAGCATTTGCCAAAATGTATTTAAATAAATAAAAGTTCAAGCCTCTTCCAAGACTTGTTAGCATTTAGAACTTACTTTCAAGCATCAAATTATATATGATTTGATGTCTACATATATGAATGTAATTTTTCGTTTCTTATGTTATTGAAATATATTTCTTGTGCCTCGATAATAATGTATGACTATGGCTCTGTATCAAAATCACCCAAAGTTGAAATTACTTGGAGGTGTAGTCCACGAGCCCATATATACCCAATTCAATGAATTCATCATAATCTTGAATTGATATAGTCTGAAGCCCATTTATATTTTGAAAAGAAGAAGAAGAAGAAGAAGCCCATTTATAGTCTTGAATTGATGAATTGGGTCTCAAGAGATAGGTGTAGTTTATATTGATTACCAATAATAATTAAGAGTAAATATTTGATTCACCGTCAGTGTATCAAATTCTATACACTGTCGATTAAGGAGGTGGTGCCACCTCATTAAAATGCAAACTTTGAAATTTAAAAGCCCTTCAAAGTAAATATACATAACTTGAAAATAATTACTAATAAATTGTATTTTTTTTATTAACATGTTATTAGATCTCTTATCTGTAATTAACAGAAAAATGATTAATTTGTAATCTAAGTTGGGGATTAATCGACAATAATATTTGTCGACAATCTGAACCTAAAAAACCCCAAATTTTATTCCTTTGAAAAATACATTAATTTGTTTGGAGTAGCATGGGCAAACACCAAGCAGTTGCTCATAGGTGTTTAACAAATTTTGTGGGGATTTCAAACGTTGAAAGCTTTAAATCCTTGGAGGCTATCAGATCCAAGCAATTGCAGATTATCGTTAAGACTGCGTGAAGACGAAAGAGGTTGGGTTAATGTCAGGGAAGAAGAGAAATAGAAATTACAATAAAATTATATGTATTTGCTTATAGAGGTTTCTAAATTTTTTGGTTTGCATATTAATGAAGTGTCAATCTCTCATTCATTGATAGTGTATAGAATTGATGTACTAACAGTGCATCAAATATAAATCCTTATTAAATCACTTAATCAAAAATTTATTTTTTTTCTTGGAATTATCTGAAAAGACAAAAGAACACAAAAAAAGTTTAAAAATGGGTTTAAAACAAGTAGTTTTAGAAAGATGAGAAATGGAAATCAAATCTTTAGTGAATGAGCCAAATTTTGCGTATATAGGGTTGGCATAGAATCCGCTTCTCTTTCGGGTGAGGCCCATTCAAAATTCTCATTTCTCCAATTTCAGCAGATGGGACATTTTATCAATCTATCAAGACTCAGCATTGCTTTGCTTTGCTTTCTTTGGTGCCAAAGTGCCAAGTAGCAATACTTGTGGGTCCGTCAATCAACTATATATTCTAAGTACTTGGATCCCATGTCTATTCTGAAAGCAAATCATGGATGTTGAATAGGATAATTTTTGAAGGCTGAGTTTGTGGCTTTATTAATTACTAGCTAATTAGTTCTATATATATAGTCCTTGATTCATTGTTTAAATTAGGAATGTTCGCCAGGCTTTGCATGTTCACGGCTGTCTTAAAAAAATTAAAATTCCTTAAAAACCCAATTTACCCCAACCTTTTTAGATCCCAATTCAATTAAGCCAAATATGGTACCTTGCATCTTCTCTACCATATCCTCATCAAAGAACCATACATCACATACAATAGGCTTTTTATTATATAAAAAAAAACATACAATAGGCTTTTATTGTAGTCTGACTTTTATGATGAATAGTTGATGGAGAGGTAGGTTGAGGCAAACTAATGTGGGGAAGATGGTGGTTGAGAGGTGATGAAAATAATTTCCAATCTTCTTAGGAGAGTTACAAGTAGGCAATTTCGAAGGATTTGCATGCCTTGCTCGAATAAGGAAATAAGTTGTTTGTCGTTTTGAGGTGTCTCTATGCATGAATTGAATATATGTGATTTTAGATAACATGGGGGATGGTGGTTGAGGGGTGATGAAAATTTTTTTCCAATCTCCTTTTGTTTTGTGTTGGCTTTAGGCAAGTTGTGGTGGAAGGTATATACACAAGTTCAAAGATACTGCCCGTGACTTATCTGAGATTGGTACAATAAAATTCACTAGGCCAAGCAAATATCCTGCAGGAGTTTCCAAAAGTGTGTCCTTCCAACATGTGCATCCAATGCTGTCTATTTGCTATTTACTTGCAATGGAAATGGATTTGGAATTGATAATTGATGTGTGATGACTGTAATTTTTCTTCTAGTTAATGAATGAACAATCAAGTTTGTCTGCATTCATTAGGGTGATATAACTTCTTACAACCCCCACAGCCCCACTATATCTATACCAAACAATAAAAAGTTGACTTGAATTTACCAAAACAACCAAATTTTCTCACCCCACAACCATTTTGGCAACTATTGAGATAAGTACTACTTCAGTCATTTCATGCTCGTGTGAAGAAAGAAAACAAACTGATACTTATTCTTCCTGTATTCTATCCCCCTGTTTCACTCTCCAATTTTTATAATGAGCTTTGTATGTTTGTTGTATGTTTCTCCTATTATTTAAAATTTGCCAATCTCCTTAGAAGAGTTTAAAGTATGCAGATTTCAAAGCAATTGGATTGATTGCTTGAATAAGAAAGAAGGTTGATTCTTCATCTCTGCTTCAAGCAGAATTAAAATTTTACCAATCTCTTTAGGAGAGTTTAAAGTATGCAGATTTCAAAGCAATTGGATTGGTTACTTGAATAAGAAAGAAGGTTGATTCTTCATTTCTGCTTTAAACAGAATTAAAAATTTGCCAATCTCCATAGGAGAGTTTAAAGTATGCACATTTCAAAGCAATTGAATTGGTTGCTTGAATAAGAAAGAATGTTGATTCTTCATTTCTGCTTCAAGCAGAAAAATTAAATAAATAAATAAAGAAATTGCTTTGAAATCTGTATACTTGGGGACTTAAATTTATCTTAAATTTGAGAACTTACCCTTTATAGAGGATTTATTTTAAAAGGGGGCTAAACCTTGGGCTAAAATCGTGTCTAAATTTAAGGAGGTCATTTGACATGGCAAGATTCCATTGGTTAGTCCCATGGATGACGTGCTAGGTCCGTCCCACCTAATAATTTCTCCTTTGGTTGAATCTTGATTCTTATTTTTTTTATATGAGAATTAAATGAACTAATTATCACCTTATGTTTCTAGCTAGTATATATATAGTATAAGATTATGTCAGCTCAAAATAACTCAGAAAATTTAACAATAAATTTAGCTACAAGTTTAACCCTACAAGTAAAATTAACTTGAAATTGAGACAAATTTTTAGTAAATATTGAATAAGACCCGAGTTAATACAAATTTAATTAATAGTTAGGATGCGTGAATGACGTAGTGAAAACGATTTATGAAACGAATCTTCTTTTAAGTAATTCAAAATTGAATTTTAGTATCAAGGAATTTATTGACGGGTTGGTAGCTAGAATTTGCAAGAGAAAAGAAACAATATCACTTTCATATATAGAAGGTCACTTTCATATATAGAAGGGATTTATTTGTCAACTACCAATGTTAATTCAAGAATTCATGTCACGTGATCCAATCATCCAATTAATTGTATAGGGAATTTTAAAATTCCTATATTTGGTGTAGTAATTCTTTGGAATAATCTTCAATGGGCTAAAAGTATAGTTTTCTTTGCTTTCGTTTCAACAAGTCTAAGGATCCAGCATCTTTGAATGCTTAAAAAGAGACTTCTAATGTCTTCATCGATCTCTGAATGGAATATAATTTCCTCCACCTAAATATTTATTCAGGAAAAGTAAAAGAAAGTTGGTTGTTAGTACTTCAAACATCTTTTCTTAAATGTTCAAGTATTCGACTCAAATGATTGGTTTATGTTATTTGTTATTCAAAGAGTTTGAGCGCTCAAGCTCGATTTTACCAAAAAAAAAAAGGGTCTTTCCTTACTATATATGAAGAAATGTAAACTTTTACTACTTGTCAAGGGATTTGACTGATTATAAGATTATTATATACTAGAACTTCCCGGTCGCGCTTCGCGTGCGGTTGTTTTATTTTATAAATTCTTTTAAGAAAATTAAGTTAAAAAATGAAATATGTAATGAAATGATAACAAAACAAAACAAGGGAGTAGAATTGAAGTATGGAAAAGACAAGAGAATAAAGAGACAATAGAACTTACAAAAAAAAAAAAAAGAGACAATAGAACATGGAGAAGAAGAAAATATGAAGAAGGGGAGAAGTTGTTCTCATTCATTTTATTCCATAACAAAGTAAGTGACCCATTTATAGGCACATAAATACATCACCATAAATATAAGGGGATTAACTTAGTACATAGATATATGTGTATGAATGAACCAAGTCATCAATCTCATCCATGCTTTAATTAGATTCATGGACATTCACAACATACATGTATATTCATAACAAATTTATAATTAATTTATAATTATTTGATAATTTATTTTATATAGGAAAGGGGATGAATGTCTTTTAATTTTTCCAAACTAAATGAATACAAATATAATAAACAAAACATTAGAAACTTAACTATTGACACTTGTCAAAGAAAACAAATGCCAAGTGGCGCTCAATGAAGGTCTTGTATATAAAATTAATAGTAGGTTTAATTATATATATGTGAACATAATAATTACTATCCCAAAATTTCTGGATAATTTTTAGTATGTTCATCACCCTTTTACTTTATTCGCTTGTTTTAGCTAAAATGTTTTCTTCAATGAGAAAGAGCACATAGATTCAAGGACCTTTAATTCGCTGAACTTAATTTCCTTAGACATGAAGAAAAAGTATTAATAAAATTTCATCTATACAAAGATTGACAATTTTCAATCTATATCAAAGCTTGTTCGAAAAAGGATTTCAGTATAAGTCTTGACCTATACAAAAATGCTCATTGCTCGATTTAGGACTTAACATTTCAATTTGATCAATCAAGGTCTAACGTTTCGATTTCAATTTTTGAGCCTCCCTAATTTGACAAATTGAAAGATTGCTAAATCGAGTATTTTTTGTAAAGGTTAAACCCTTATTTTAAGCATTAGCATAAGATCAAATTAGAAGACAAAAGACCTAATAAACAAATTGACCCAAAAATGAACTATAACAAACTTAAAAATGGAATCAAATTCTACATATAACATCTCTACAGATTTGGAGACTTTATGTTAGGATAGACAAAAGGAAAATTAAAAAACAAACTTTGCATAAGTACTAACAGTTATAAGGTGGAGTAAACGAAAAGCAATGATAGAAATTAAACTAGAAAACTAGAAAGAGGAAGAAGGTAAACTTAGTGGGCTACAAGAGGTCTTAAAGCATCTATATTTCAAAATTATCCAAAAAAATTTATGAATCATGGTCATCATAAATAATGAAAAAGGTTATCATTTTCTTGTTCAAGGTTACTAAGAAAACTATAGTGGTTATAAAAAAAAAGTTTGACATGCTATTAAGTATTACCTAATTTTGTAAATTTATATCGGCTACCAACTTTCTTATCTAATGTTACTAAAAACTAAGATAACTACAAAAGTTAATAGGAAGTGAAGATGTTGTCAACAAACTTAATAAATTGAATCCTTAATAACTTTATTAATCTGAACAAATTATGTTAAGAAGAAAAGAGAATTCCTGAACAAACTTAAACAAATGTATGAATTTGACCCTAAAATAAATTGTTTAACACGCTTTATTTATGGGAATTAGCTAAATTGTATAGTACAATTGATTAAACTTTAAACTATAAGAAATTTATTAACCAGTAAATCATTATCAAACTTATTAAACTTTTTAAAACAAATTCCACTTAAGAATATAGTAACTTTAAATACCTAGTAAGATGTATAATGTTGAATTCACCAAAAAAGAATTATAATGTTGTAATAACTAATAATACAGTGTTATCTTAAATTATTTTAATTAATGCTTCGTTTTTCCTTAAGATGACTAAGGTTTTTTTTTCTTGTTTATTTTGGACAAAATATACCTAATTAATAATTTCCATACGTTCTAATTCTTAATTTCAAATTTCCATAAAAGAAATTTTATTTCAAATAATGGAATTTTACTCTATTGCATCAAAAAAAAAAAAATTCTTACTGCGTTAATTGACTAAACATATGCAAACAAAGGTAGAAAGACAAATACCATAGCACTTTAAAATATTGAAAAAGAAAATGTTGTAATAATATGGTGTTATTATCATAAATTATTTTAATTAATGCTTCATTTTCCAGGGATGACTAAGGTTCTTTTTTTCTTGTTTATTTTGGACAATGTATACCTAATTGATAATTTTTATATGTTCTAATGCTTAATTTCAAATTTCCACAAAAGAAATTTAATTTCAAATAATGGACTTTTACTCTATTGCATAAAACAAATCTTACTACGCTAATTGACTAAACATATGCAAACAAAGGTAGAAAAACAAATACCATAGCAATTTAAAATATTGAAAAAGAAAATCAAAAGTAAGTGACTTAAGAAATTTTAATTAAAATAATTAAATACTCCAATTTCTCCTTTCTATTTTTTTTAAAAGCTCTTAGGATACTTCCTTTAAGTGGTTTTTGTAAGTTAAAGTTAAATAAAATTTTATGAAGATATTTATTTACTTTTATATTAAAATTACCTATATTAACCATTAAAACTTAAAACTAAAGCTTTATATTTAGGTTTTTTGAAGTTTAGACTTATATGATATAAAGATAAAGATATATTTAATTATAATAAAATGAATATTGTATCCTAAAAAGAAAAAAAACTCTATTAACTTGTAAAAATTTTAATTTTTTTAGTTAAGTTTTATTTAATATATTGAATTGTGTAAAAATGAAAGTTATATCAACAAAATAATTAATTAGGGTTTCGTCAAAAAAAATAATTAATTAGGGTGCATTCTTGTTCTAATAGCCTGAATAATTGGCCATAATTAAAGTAATGAAATATGAGTAAATATTTACTCCCTCTGTCCCATATTATAAGTTCTCTTCTAGAAACTTTATTTGTCCCAAAATATAAGTCCCTTTTTAAATCCCAATGCAACTTTTATCTAAGTTATCTAAATTACCCTTGTTAGTGATAGTAGAAATTTAGTTGGAATTTAATTTATCTATTGACTATGAGGGAGTAAGTGGGAGGAGAGAGAAGAGGGATAAAATTGGAAAGAGAAGATAAAAGTTTATAGAAGTTAGAGTTTTAACTACTTTTCTTAAATTTTGTGATACGGTTAAAATGAATTTATATTATGTGACGAGGGGAGTATTTTATTTTGAATCATGATGATTTCACTTGTACCAAAAAGGTTGCTCACTGTCCAATGAAGACAAAGAAAAAGTATTGAGGGCACATAATAACATTTTTTTTTCTCTTAAAATTAAAGATTTGTAGAAATGATGAGATTGCTAAGAGACTTCCATCAAATCGTTATTTTAGATTAGATTAGATATAGTAAATTCATACTTTATTCTCTGAAATATTGATATTTAACAGCTACTTTGAGATACAAAAACATTTATTCTTCCGCCTATTATACAGAAAGCAGAAAAAATAAAACTACAATGAAAATAGTAAATGGTAAATTTTTGGTACAAATAATCTACTAGTAGCAATTAACTATTAAACAAGTTGGCCAAAAAGAAAAAAATTATTTCTCCTTGACATCTTTAGCAAGTATTGCTTCGAAACCCCCTTCAACTCTTTTCACAAGTGTAAAAGGCATATGGGTACCCATAATTTTATCCCACATGATGAAAAATGGATGCGAGAAGTTGTATTTGCCACCATGAAGTTGATGATGGAGATCGTGATAGGCAGTGTTGTTTCTAAACAGGATATGAAATGGGTTTCCAGGGATAACTAATCCACAGTGATCATCGACTGATTTAATGGTGGCCAAGGAATAGAAATAAATGGAAGTTCGAGCTGACATGCCGGAGATGAGAAAAGATAAGGCTCCACTGACGGTGTCGAAGAGAAATGCTTCGAAAGGATCGCTGTAATTTGCACCAAATCCGTAGGGAACAACGAGCCGATGGTGGATTGAATGGAGGCGACGGTATAAGAATTTGTTGTGGTGAAGTAATCTATGGACGAAGTATTGGTATGTATCCATAACCAACATGGCTATGATGATCTGTTTGACTATAACCATGAAGGAAGATGATTCCTTTGTCGATGGCTCTGTTTCACTTGGCCCTGTCACCTGCAATGCAAAACCAAACCTATCAAAAACAGAGAAGACGAAACTAATAACATTAGCTTGTTGGGTTGAGTGGAAGGAGCTCAATATTCCTTAAGTAAGGTTTCGAGTTTAAATCATGTGAGTAGCTTAAATACTAGAGCTTTCCCAAATTAATGATATCCAGGTAGCTCGACTCCTGGATTAGTTGAGACATGATGTGGTTACTAACCGAAGTGTTAATATTAAAAAACAAAGAAACAATGAAGGAGGAAAGGGAAACATGAAGTAGTTTTTCGTACCACAAAGATGAACAAGGCGACGGTGGCTTGAAGGAAATGTTGCAAAAGGACACCTTTGACGGCTGTTGATTTGGACACCAAATTCTTCTGATCTTCGTCTTGTTTGGAATGCAATCTATAATTGTGACAATAAGGCTCTAAAACGATGTAAAACCCTGAATAAACCCAATACACAATAACCGGCATGACAGCCCCTAGAAATTCATCTGATAATAGAAACCCAAGAGCATCCATTTTGATCAAAAACTACGCACAAACTCTTACTAAATTAGTAACGAAATTTTTTTTTCAATGTTGGCGAGTTGCAACTGCCTCTTCTCTAGTGCTCTTCGGTTTATATAAAGTAGAAACAGAGCCTTGAAGGGCATATTCTTCAATTATTAGAGGGTTGCAATCAGTTTTTTTTTTTTTGAGGCTAAGCAATCCCTTTGCCTCCGAATTTTGCAAATTTAAGTCAGATTGCCTCCTGAACTTTAAATTGTGCCACTTTGCCCCCCTAAATTTGTAAAATCAGACCAATTTACCCCTGACTTGACGGGTGACTAACGGATTCCGCTTTTTTTTTTTAAATTGAACGGATTCCGTTAAATCTCACAAAATTTGTTGACATGACAAACTTTTACTGACGTGGCACTTCCACATCAGCGCTCATGTGGACTATTATTATTAGAGAATGAAGCACTGAATTTCACTATCCATCATGAAATCAAGTTAACATGTATTGCTTTGAAATTATGAATGCTTAATCACCACATTTTAAAGTTTATTGACAATAACTAATTTGACCCACCTCTCAACCCATGTGTGTATTATAACTAATAACTAGTAAGTTTAATAATTAGTAATTTGTCACGTGTTTCATATGTGGGGTTGAAGTTTTGATTGAAACATATTTTAAGTTACATATTGTGCAATATAATGTCAATGTTAATTTTGAAAAGATTAAATTTCTCTAAATTTTTTCAAATTATTGTGCAAACTTTTGTTTCATATTTTTTTAAATTAATTTCTAATTAAACCGAAACAAGATTTAAATGCTTGTAAAAACAAATTCTTAAATAGAATATGCTTGAGATGTGTTAAGATAATCTAGATATTTTAAGGAGTCTTGGTGCAAAAAATCATGCAAAACTGAGCCGGAGACCCGGAATGCGTTTTTAGCGAAAAACCCATGATGGTAAAAATGACCCGAAAGATTTTTTTTCTCATTTTTTTGGCAAAACTACTCATAAAATAAATATAATTCAACGCCAAAAGGATTGGAGGACTTTTCACGCTTTTAATATCGTTTTTCATATTTTTTCCGAATTAATTTCTAATTAAATCGAAATAAGATTCAAATGCACATAAAAACAAATCCTTAAATTCAATGTGCCAAAGATTTCATTAGATGAATAAAGATATTTCAAGGAGTCTCGGCCAAAAATCATGCAAAACAGAGCTGTGGTTCTGGAATGCGTTTTTAGCCAAAAAACCGTGATGTTTAGTAGACGATTTCGGCTAAAATTTTGCAAAAATTGACCCGAAAGATATTTCCTCGATTTCTAGCTAAAATACTCATAAAAAATATATAATTCGACGCCATAAAAATCGAATCGAAAGCCTTTTTCACGTTTCTAATATTGCTTTTCATATTTTTCTGAATTAATTTCTAATTAAATCGAAACAAGATTCAGATGCTCGTAAAAGCAAATCCTTAAATAAAATGTGGCAGAGATTTGGTTAGATAAATATAAATATTTCAAGGATTGCCGGAACGCGTTTTTAGCCGAAAACCGTGATGATTAGTACACGATTTCGGCTAAAGTTTTGCAAAAATTGATTCGAAATATTTTTCCTTGATTTCTAGCGAAAATATTGACAAAAAACATATATTTCAACGCCATAAAAATCGAATCGAAAGCCTTTTTCACACTTTTAATATTGCTTTTCATATTTTTCTGAATTATTTTCTAATTAAATCGAAACAAGATTCAGATACTCGTAAAAACAAATCCGTAAATTCAATGTGGCTGAGATTAATTAGATGAATATAGATATTTCAAGGAGTCTCGGCGCCAGAAATCATGCAAAACTAAGCCGGGGTCCTGAAACGCGTTTTTAGCCAAAAACCGTGATGGTTAATACACGATTTTGGCTAAAATTTTACAAAAAAATGACCCGAAAAATTTTTCCGCCAATTTTTGGCTAAAATACTAATAGAATATATATAATTCAACGCCAAAAAGATTGGAGAACTTTTCACGCTTTTAGTATCGTTATTCATATTTTTCTGAATTAATTTCTAATTAAATTGAAACAAGATTCAGATGCTTGTAAAAAAAAAAATTCTTAATCCAATTTAACTGAGATTTGATTAAATGAATATGGATATCTCAAAGAGTCTAGGTGTCAAAAATCATGCAAAACTTAGCCGAGGTCCCAGAACACGTTTTCAGCCAAAAAATGTGATGATTATTTTCTTTTTTGGATAAATATGTATATTCATCAAGTAGCAGGGAAAAGAATTGCTACAAATAAAACCAAGTACAAAGACTAAGTTGCAAAGCAACTACCAGTTCAAATTTAGACCCCAACTATGACAAAGAAACACATTAACAGAGTCCTTAACATTGTTGCTAAAACCATTAAGTCTAAATCTAATTACATCAGAAATGGAAGAAAAAGCTTGATCAACTGTTTGCATTTTTCCTTGAAATATTCTGCAATTACTCTCACACCATATAGTATAGCAAAAAGCATTTCGAGCTAACTTCAAGATCAAAGCAAGTAAAGATTTGCCTTTGAAATGAGTAATAGCCCACTGAAGCTCACCTTGCCAATCTTTCACATCTCTTGTTAGTCTGCAAGCTAACAGAACACGTTTCCACAGCAACCTGGAATATTCATAAGAGAAAAAAAATGGTCTCTTGATTCAGGACAAAAACCACACAACACACAATCAGGTGAAGTAACTTGAATGTGCCAGCTAATTAATCTATCTTTAGTAGGAAGTATGTCAAGGATGGCTATCCATGTCACCACAGAGTGCTTGGACAAACTGCAAGAATACCAAATTAGCTGCTGCCAAGCTACCTTTGAGTTTTTATGCCTCAAAACATCATAGACAACTGAAGATTGAAAAGAATCTTTGGGTAGTTTCCAGTCACCATTACTTTGAATAAATTGAGAATCTAACTCTCGAAGCTTAAACATTTTTTTGATGTTCCAACTGAATCTTTGTAGGCTGTGTAATTCCATAATATTATGTTCGTTAAATCATAAAAATTATTTAATTCAACGCCAAAAAGATTAAAGGGCTTTTCATGGTTCCAATATCGTTTATCCTATTATTTTCTGAATTAATTTCTAATTAAATCGAAACATGATTTAGATGCTTGTTTTACAAACCCTTAAATCCAATTTGGCTGAAATTTGGTTAGATGAATGTACATATTTCAAGAAGTCTCGGTGCAAAAAGAACATGCAACATTGAACCGGGTTCCAGGAATGCGTTTTTAGCCAAAAATCATGATTTCGACTAACGTACACGATTTCGGCTAATATTTCGTAAAAAATGACCAGAAATATTTTTTTTCTCAATTTTAGTCTAAAATACTCATAAAATATATATAATTCAACTCCAAAAAGATTGGAGGACTTTTTACTATTTTAATATCGTTTTTCATATTTTTCTAAATTAGTTTCTAATTAAATCAAAACAAGATTCAGATGCTCGTAAAAACAAATCCTTAAATGCAATGTGTCTGAGATTTGATTAGATGAATATAGATATTTCAAGGAGTCTCAACGCAAAAAATCATGCAAAACTGAGCCGGGGCCTGAAACACGTTTTTAGCAAAAACCGTGATGGTTAGTACATGATTTCAGTTAAAATTTTGCAAAAGATTACAAGAAAAATTTTTCCTCAATTTTTAGCCACAATACTCATAAAAAATATATAATTCAACGCCGAAAAGATTGAAGGGCTTTTCACGCTTCTAATATCGTTTTTCCTATTTTTTTTCCGAATTAATTTCTAATTAAAACTAAACATGATTCAGATGTTTGTAAAAAAAAAGGCTGGGATTTGATTAGATAAATTAGATATTTCAAGGAGTCTCAGTGCAAAAAAATTCAAAATTGAACCGGGCCCCGGAACTCATTTTTAGCCAAAAACCGTAATGATTATTACATGATTTCGGCTAAAATTTTGCAAAAATTGACTCGAAAGATATTTCCTCGATTTTTAGCCATAATACTCATTAAAAATATATATTTCAACGTTAAAAAGATTGAAGGGCTTTTCACCCTTTTAATATCATTTTTCATATTTGTTCTGAATTAATTTATAATTAAATCGAAACAAGATTAGATGCTCGTAAAAACAAATCCTTAAATGCAATGTGGCTAAGACTTTATTAGATGAATAGATATTTCAAAGAGTGTCAGCGCAAAAAACCATACAAAACTAAGCTGGGGCCTCGAAATGACTTTTTAGCAAAAAACCGTAATAGTTGTTAGTACACGATTTTGGAAATGCCTTTTAAGCCAAAAACTCTAAAATTTTGAAAAAAATAACACGAAAAAATTTTCCTCAATTTTTTTTTATAAAATACTCATAAAATATATAATTTAACTTTTCATATTTTTAATATTGTTTTTCATATTTTCCGGATTAATTTCTAATTAAATCGAAACAAGATTCAGATGCTTGTAAAAACAAATTCTTAAATCCAATGTAGCTGAGATTTGATTAGATGAATATGGATATCTCAAGGAGTCTTGGCGTAAGAAATCATACAAAACTGAGCCGGGACCCCAAAACGCTTTTTTAGTAAAAAAACTGTGATGGTTATTACATGATTTCGGCTAAAATTTTGTAAAAATTGACTCGATATATATTTCCTCAATTTTTGGCTAAAATACTCATAAAAAATATATAATTTAACGCCAAAAAAATTGAAGGTATTTTGACATTTCTAATATATTTTTTCCTATTTTTTCCAAATTAATTTCTAATTAAATCGAAACAAGTTTGATTAGATGCTCGTAAAAATAAATCCTTAAATCCAATGTGGCTGAGATTTGATTAGATGAATATTGATACTCCCTCCATTCCAAAATAACTTTCGTTTTTGGGATGAATGTGGTTTTATTTAGGAGGACATCTATCCAAAAAACGACAGTTATTTTAGAATGGAGGGAATATTTCAAGTAGTTTCGAAATAAAAATCATGCAAAATTGAGTCGGGTCCCCGGAATGCGTTTTTAGCCAAAAACCGTGATGGTTTGTTAGTACACGATTTCGGCTAAAATTTTACAAAAATTGACACAAAGGGTTTCTCCTCAATTTTTGGCTAAAATACTCATAAAAGAATATAATTCAATGCCAAAAAGATTGGAGGGCTTTTTACTCTTTTAATATCATATTTCTTATTTTTAAAAAAATTAATTTCTAATTAAATCGAAACAAGATTCAGATGCTCATAAAAATAAATTCTTAAATCCACTGTTGCTGAGATTTGGTTAGATGATGTAAGTATTAAACCAATTTTTCTTTTCCTTTTTTTTAATCTTTTTGGAAAGAATATTGAAGCACTCCCAATTATAATCGTGGAAAACTTGCCAAACAAAAGTAAACAAACAATTTTTTTCCTTGACATAGGAAACTTTAATCTTGACAACCTCGGCATAGGATCAAATTTTTTAAACATGTAAAATATTAAACTAATTTTTGCCCCTAATCTATTTAAATTAAATAAATAAAAATTATACATAAAAAGTATTCTAGATAATTATGGGGAGTAAATTATTATAATTATATTTTGTATTTACAATATCTTTACATAATTAAAATAAAAAGTTTCATGACTATAAATAATAATATTATAATTAAATATATTATAATCTAAAAATAATTATTATAAGTAAATTATTAATTACAATTATAGTGGATTATTAATATCTTTCCATAATTTAAAAAATTTAAGTATTGGATTTACAATATTTTCCATAATTAATAAAAAAGTTGAATTAATCATCTAAAAAAATAAAAAAAAGTTAAATGAGTGAAAAGAATACTTATTAAAAAATTATTATTATACTATAATACTAAGGGTATTTATGAAATTTTCCAATTAGAATTTTTGAGTTCCTTATTTTATACACAGTAGTAAGATAGCAAGATAAGTACATATCCCAAGCACTAAACTTTTCCTAGACATATTTAACCCCAACAAAATTCCCCAAACATCACTTCTTTTTCTTATGATAATTTAATATATACTCATAAGATTAAGTTTTAAAATTTTGAAACATTTTGATGTTAGTATATATAAGTAGTGGAGTTTCTTTTTAGTCCTAGCCAAGATTAGGCTGAGGTGGATAGTGTATGCAATATCATCATATCCCACTTTTTTTTTGGCCAAATCATATCCCACTTCACTTTCGAAAATCTCAATGACATCTTATTTCTTATGGTTTCTTCAAAGAAATTATTTGAAAATCAGGTGGAAAGATGGAAGTGTAATGTAAAATTTAAGTATCCTCAAGATTACGCCGGGTCCCCACCAAATCTTTTCTCATAATCTCAATGGCATGGAAAACATGAGTAGCAACAAAAATGGCATGGAAAACATGATTTTGGAGGTTGGTGACTTAATTAGTGTTGTAGCTTGGTATTAAGTAGCTATCATAATTGTTACTATAGTTTCGTGTGCATGGTGACTTCGGGCCACTCTTTTGAGGTATAAATTTTGCTGTCATCTTGTGCTCCACTATCTTCATGATTAATAACTTCACTGCTGGCTACCTTTTGAGCCAAAACAAGAACATGGTGGTAACTGGTGTTTTTGATGATTCCAATATTTATGACAGAGAAAGACAACTCAAAGCTTTTGATGACTCAAAAGCTGGTGTCAAAGGTCTTGTCGATGCCGGAATTACGAAGGTTCCTCGTATGTTCATCCGACCACATGATAATTTCGTCGGAGATTCTTTAGATGCCAAGAAAATCCAATCTACTATTGCGGTTATTGATCTTCAAGGCATTGACAAGAATCCAGGGCGGCGCAAGGAGATTATAGACCAAGTCAGGCATGCCTCGGTGACATGGGGTTTCTTCCAGATTGTCAACCATGGGATTCCTGTAAATGTTCTGGAGGAAATGAAAGATGGGGTTCGAAGGTTTTTCGAGCAAGATATTGAGATAAAGCAAGAGTTCTATACGCGTGATCATGCTATAAGATTTAGGTATGGTAGCAACTTTGATTTGTATACTGCTCCATTTGCAAATTGGAGAGACACATGCTTTTGTGTCATGGCCCCCAATCCTCCCAAACCAGAAGAATTGCCTTCTATATTGAGGTATAATTAATTTGTCATTGATTTTGACTACTTAGTTAATTTTTTTTATACATTGTTGAAGTTCATTGGTTTTGATTAATTATCGGATTGCAGAGATACACAATTCGAATACACGAAGAAAGTTACCAAATTAGGGATTCATCTGTTTGAATTATTATCCGAAGCTCTTGGACTAAAACCAAGTCACTTGGAGGAGATGGGATGTGCCGAGGGACTTACAACGCTATGCCATTACTATCCACCGTGCCCGGAGCCTGAATTAACCTTAGGCACAACCAAGCATTCGGACACTGATTTCCTAATAGTGCTTTTACAAGACCAAATTGGAGGCTTGCAAGTATTTTATCAGGATCAATGGGTTGATGTCCCTCCTGTGCCTGGTGCCTTAGTGGTCAATATCGGGGATCTTCTACAGGCAAGTCTCTCACTAGATCTCTAGTACTTTTTGATCAATATTTTCAGCCTGGGGCAAGCAGGAAATGTTGTTTTTTTATTGGTACTTGAGATTGCCAGGGTCGAAATAAGAGTCTAGTAGTACTCTACCACCAAATCAAATGGGCTTATTAGCCTTTTTTGCCCCCTAAATTATTGCGTCAAGTACGTTTTACTCCATGAATTTCAAATCATGACATTTTGCCCCTTGAACTTCCAAATTAAAGACATTTTCCCCCTCCATCAGGGGTAAAATGTCTTGAATTTTGGAAGTTCAGGTGGCAAAACGTCTTTGACGCATAGTTCAAGGGCAAAAAAGCTAATAAGCCAAATCAAATGTCTGATGGCCAAGCAGGAAATGTTACTTCATGAGGTTGCCAATTTTTGTTTTTTCAGTTAATGACAAATGACAAGTTCAAAAGCGTAGAGCACAGGGTGTTGGCGAACAGTGAAGGGCCAAGAATATCAGTTGCATGCTTTTTCACTAGTGGCTTGATGCCATCTTCAAGGCTATATGGACCGATTAAAGAGCTGCTATCAGAACAAAATCCTCCACTCTATAGAGAAACAACAGTTAAAGACTTTGTTTCTTACATCTACGAACATGGGCTTGATGGAACTTCTCCCTTGCATCTCTTTAGGCTCTGAAGTTGGCAATATTGATTGAAATTTAATCAAGGGGGAAGAAAACATATATGCACGGACCAGTTAATTAGATATATTTTATTAAGATTATCACAACTATATATATTTGGCACATAATAAGGTCAAATAAATAAACAATATTGTAATGTCCTTTCTTTGATGTCAAGAAAAAATAAACATTGTATTAATGCATAAATAAGAGAGACATTAAATCATAAACCAAAATTGTAATCTTTGTCTCCACTATCCATGATGTAAATCTCTGAGAAATATATAGCAGCATCTTCAGAACGATATATGTTATAGAAACTGATTCTGATATTTTGCAATCTGAAGTATAGCTGCATTGTAGTAATTATTATAAATTAATAAACAAATTTATGCAAGTTGCATGTTCATGATTAATATATTGTCTCTGATTTAAACTCCATGCAAGTTGGAGTATAACCGGAGGCTTGAACTTGATAAGTTTCAGTATTAAGGTATTTTGGTTCTCGTCTGATTATGCAACTTCCTCCTTGATGCCTGTGGCCGTTGTCCTTATCTTGTAGAGATTAAAATACTTCAGGGTTCTATTTCAAAATTACCCAAATATAAGAAAAAAATTACATGGAGACATGAGCCCATAGAGTCTGAAGCCATCATCATGAATTTGAATGGGTTCTCAAGAGAGAAACTGGTTTCGTTGGCTATTTAACATATGAGCTCATAGCCCATAGGGATAGTTTATGTTCTTTGCCATTGATCACCAATAATTTAATTAACCACTTAATCAACAATTTATATATTGCTTGGAAACATCTGAAAAGAAGAAAATATGAGAAATGGAAATCAAAGCCTTATTAATAAGTGAATGGGCCAAATTTTGTATATTTAAATATATAGGTTGGCATAGAATCCGCTTCTCTTTCGGGTGAGGCCCTTCAAAATCCCATCCACCAATTTCAGACTTTCAGCCCATGGTACATTTTATTATTATTATTATCAATCTAAAGTCTAAACATCATCATAATTCATGAGGTTTGGAGAATCAAAAAGTTTTACCCTCAAATTCCATGTCTATTTTTTCTAATTACTTCCTTAAACAAACCATTTGGTTGAATCTTGATTCTTAATATCTTTTATATGAGAATTAAATGAACTAATCTTATACCTTATGTTTCTAGGTATAAATGTCAGCTCAAAATAACTCTTAAAATTTAACAATAAATTTAGCTACAAGTTTAACCCTAAGTTCTAATAAGTAAAATTAAGTTGATATTGAGACAAATTTTTAGTAAATTAATATTGGAAAAGACCCGAGTTAATACAATTTTAATAGTTAGGATGCATGACTGACGCAGTGAAAATGATTCATGTAACAACTTTTCTTTTAAGTAGTTCAGAATTGAATTTTAGTATCAAGGAATTTATTAACGGCTGGCTAGCTAGAACTTGTCGTAGCCAGAAGAAAAAAAAAACAATATCACTTCCATAGAAGGGATGGCGGCAAATTTAGTATACCAATGTTAATTCAAGAATTCATGTCACGTCCAATCATCCAATTACTTGAATTGGGAATTTTGTTTCATACGGAATTCCTATTTGGTGTGGTAATTCTTTGGAATAATTTTCAATGGGCAAAACTAGTTTTCTTTGCGTTCAACGACAAGTCTAAGAAGGATCGAGCATCTTTGAATGCTCAAGTAAAAGAGTCTTCTAATGTCTTCATCTTTGAATGGAATATAATTTCCTCCACCTAAATATTTATTCAGGAAAAGTAAAAGAAAGTTGGTTATTGGTACTTCAAAACATCTTTTCTTAAATGTACAAGTATTTGAGTCAAATGATTAGTTTATGTTTTTTGTTATTCAAAGAGTTAGAGGCTTAGAGCGCTCAAGCTCAATTTTTCCATAAAAAAAAAAAGATCTTTCCTTTACTATGAAGAAATGTAAAGTTTTACGTGTCAACGGATTTGACTGATTATAAGATTATTATATACAAGTTATATTAGTCCGCGTTAGCGTTACAGACGTTCTTTATTTTAGAGTGGTGCTTGATTAACTGATTGAAATCATATAAGGGCCAAGAACATTTTTTGTTCTAGAGTGGTGCTTGATTGATTAATTGATTGAATTATATAAGGTTGCAGTAAAAATGTAATTTAAATGAATTAGTTTTAATGTTGCCTCTTTCTATTGGCATAAATCTTTGTAAGCTAAATTAATAAGTTCAAAAAACATGTTTTTATTTGTAAGTAATAGGAAGTGCTAAGAGGTAATAAAATATGCTCACATTGAACGAAGGGTGGTTTTAATTCAGAAGGGGAAAAATATTGAACGGTCTATATTGAAGGGATGGAGACGGAGAAGAAAGAGAAAAGAGATACGAAGGTGAAAACAGAGGGGAGTGATGGAAATGTTTGATTTTTGGTAAAACCTGAAGATTGATCAGCACCGAGGAGTTGAAAGAAAAAACAACTGAGTTGGTGAGTGGACAAAAGAAAACAGCGAGAGAAACATTAATTAAAAGTAATTAAGGGTTTAGGGTTTAGAAGCAATTAATTAAAAACAATTAAGGAAGGGAAATGTGTAATTACAAAAAAAGGTAGAAGGAAAAAGAATGGGGAAAACTCATAGAGAGACTTTTTAGTAATCCAAAAAGTGAGAAAAGACCAAAAATGGCCAAAAGGTGGCACCACATTAATCCTCAATTTGGTCTTTTAGTAATTTCCATAATAGTTAAAAATAATATATAGTATATATATCAACATAATAATCACTATCCCAAAACTTCTGGATAATTTTTAGTATGTTCATCACCCTTTTACTTTGTTCGCTTGTTGTTTTAGCTAAAAAGTTTTCTTCAACGACAAAGAGTACATTGATTCAAGGACCTTTTTAGAATTTGCTGAACTTGATTTCCTTAGACATGAAGAAAAAAGTATTGATATAATTTCATCTATATTATAAGATTGACAATTTTCAATCTATATCGTAATATCAAGGCTAATTGTTCGAAAGAGGACTTGAGTCTTGACCTATACGAAATGCTCGTTGCTCGATTTAGGACTTAACATTTTAATTTGATCAAATCATGGTCTAACGTTTTAATTTCATTTTTTGTGTACCCTAATTTGAAAAATTGAAAGATTGAACCTTAAATCGATCGATTTTTTTTTTAAAGTTTAAACTCTTATTTAAGCATTTAGCCAAAGATCAAATTAGAAGATAAACAGGCCCAATAAAACAAATTGACCCAAAAATGAACTATAACAAACTTAAAAATTGACTCAAATTCTACGGATCTACAGATTTGGAGACTTTATGTTAGGATAGACAAAAGGAAAATTAAAAAAACAAACTCGTACTAACAAGGAGTAAACGAAAAGCAAGGATAGAAATTAAACTAGAAAACTAGAGAGAGGAAGAAGGTAACCTTCAGTGGGCTATAAGAGGTCTTAAGAGTAATTCTCTACTAATAATTATCCTTAAGATCGCGTGAAATGTCTACTGTTATGGTATTTGGAGAGAGCTAAATGCTAGACATGTTCAGCAGAAATCACAATCCGCTGAAGCAATATAAGCAATATTTAAGTCAATTGCAGGAGTTGTTCGTGACATATATTGTATGGTTTGGAGTATTTTAAGAGAGGGACTTCATCAATACCAGATCATAAATGTCCTAGATGGTATCTTCATATTCCTAAACTTTTATGATGTAATGTTTTGTTTGTTCACATTCTTGTTAGTTTCTTTGAAAACTACTTGTGCCTTATACTTTGTACTCAATTGGTTGCAGCTCTGCATTTGAATAAATAAATTTATTTACTTATCCAAAAAAGAAGAAGGTTTAAAAGTTAAAATAGATGTGCAGAAGAAATAATTATTGGCCAGATTAGAAATCCAGTCATCAATTAAGCTTATACTATTGTTTTCGGTTGAACAATTAAGCTTATTATTACCTACATGGATACAACTTTATCAATCAAAACTAAAACCTAAATACACGTACGTACTAGCTTTTATAGTAGTATTAAATATGAGTAGATAATATAGGTGGGAATGATTCAGATCAGTTCGAGGAACAAAAAATATATATAGACAGAGAAATTAGAGACAGCTTATCATGATTCATGACCTTACTCCTTAGCTTTTATTGCAAATGAAAGGCCATTGGAAGTACAAACTGTAACACTTTTTAGCTCATGTGATAATGGGAAGCGGCTAATGGGGATTTGGCATGGGAAAAATCGAAAATCACATTGCAAATGAAATGAAATTGGCAGGGGTGAAAAATCAAGCGTTACTGATCCTCCTGTGTGATCGATGTGCCATGTGAAAGATCCAAAAGATATTACTATCAAAGGGGACCCCTATTATCAATGCTATCAATTATTAGTAATTACTTTACCAAAAGTAAAAATTGAGCAAAATGGATCATAGTTATTAAATCTACCTCAAGATCAACCATCTATTAAAGTTCAAATGTGACCACACAACATTTTTTTTGAGTTGTCAATCAGTTGAAAGATCATTAGTAACATCAAGATTGAGCACGTTTTGTTCCAAATATACAAAATTTCAAATATAGAGGAGATAAGAATATGATCACAAGCATCATTGAAAGTTGTCACAATTGAAAATTGTTTGTCAATCATTATATATGTTAGCAAACAAATTAGAATCTTTCGCGTATTTCTTCTTTCTTTTTTGTGATTTTATGTGGGTATAAATTTCAAATAAGTAAAATTGGTGACAAAATTTGTAATGATAATTGTCAAATTTTGTATTACAGAATTAGACTAACCAACAACTGATTGATCGAAATGATAATCAATTTCTATTGATGGGAGTACAACTTCCTTCCCTGCATTTGTGTGTGTGTGTTGTTTTTTTTTTATAAAGAGTAGAGAATTTTATTAGGAAGAAGCAAAAGGTACAACCAAGCAAAGATTGGATGATCTCGTAACTCCTAGTTAAGCTGGACCATCAGCCAAAAAGATGGCTTCTCTCTTGATTCAAATTAAATCACCATCCTTGCGGTTGTTAGCGGGGTTTAACCTTTAAAACCTCTCAGGAATTAACGAATTAGTTCCGAACCAATTAATGAATTAAGATCCAAGATATCATTGTTTTATTATTTTTTATGGAGTATTATTATTATTATTATTATTATTATTATTATTATTATTTTAAATGACTAATAATAAAAGTTTGGGGTGAATATGATTGTTCGACCAGATATTATTAGGTGGAAAAAGAGAAAGGAAAGAAAATAATGTACTAGGAGTATTAATCTTTGGTTAGGTAGGTTTTTGAGTTGGTGGTGCTATCAGCGTATCACTTCATCGATCATAAATTCAAAGCAAGATTTTATTAAGTGGACATAATTTTTGGTCGATAATTATGATTATTTAGAAGCAAATTTCGGAATTTAATTTTAATGTAATTATTATGAGTATTCATAAATATATATTTTTTTCTCAAAAAATAAATAAATATTTTTTTTTCGTGAAAACATGAACTCATATTAAGAGAATGGTTTATATATTATACACCGTCAGTGGAGTTTAGCAGACTACACAAGCGGATCTTGAAAAGTGACATATGCCCCCTAGGGACTAAATTGAAATATTTAAAATTTAATTAATTAAGAAAATAGGCATGTGTCAACTCCACAACCCGCTTGTGGAATCCAAAATTTACACCGTCGGTACTCTTAAGAGAATTAAGAGTTGAGATCTCTCGGAATGAGAGTCACATTACATCATCCATAAAAACATAAAAAATAGAGTTTTTTTTGGCAATTAAAAAAAATAGAGTTTAAGATACAATCAAAGACAAAGATTAGTCAAATGAACATAATGTTCGATGAACAGCTCGTGAACAAGTTCGGTTAAAACTCGTTTATGTTCGTTTATTTTCTAAATAAACGAGTCTGAACAAAATTTTAGTATTCGTTTAATAAACGAGTCTAGCTTGAACAATAAGTGTTCAGTTTGTTTATGTTCACGAACATATTCGATAAATGTTCATTTATTAGCTCGTTTATTGTTCGTTTAAATACTCGTTTAAAATTCGTTTATGATTCATTAAGATTAAAAGGTATATTATTATATCCATTTAAAATCATTTATTTGTTTGTTTGTTTAGTATGCCTTGTTTATTACCTAAGTTGTTCATAGACAATTTTTATTTTATTGATAAATTAATATATATTCGTGAACGTGTTCAATTAGTGTTTATGAACACGTTTGTTCATTGTTCACGAACAAGAACATTTAACCAAGCCAAATATAAACGAACATGAATATTACATTTTATAAACGAGCCGAGCTCGAACGAGTCTCATAAAATTTAAACGAACACGAGCCGAGCTTGAACAAGGTAAAATGTTCCCGAACATGACTGAGTTCATGTTCAAGCTCGTTCGAGCTCGACTCGTTTGTACCTCTATCTGTTAGTTTTACAAAAGCAGTGTGTAAGCTTCAGGTATAAGGTATCTGCTTCATCGGGCTGCTGCAGTCAGTGATCAAGTTTCCCAAAAGGTGCAAACCAACATCAGCATTTTCAATCAAATTAAACATAACTTTGGCATCAACAGAAACCTCTAACTTAGTGATAGTTTTATTAACAGCCAACTTCAAATCATCCCTTAACCCCCACAACTTAGCTTGAAGGCTAGTAATTGTATGGTCAATTCTTCGAACATATCCCAAAATCTATTCACCATGCTCACTTCTAATACAACCCCAGCTTCAGAAGGATTAGAATTACCCAAAGATGATCCTTCAGAGATTAACTTTAACCAACCATGGCTCGGAGGGTCCCAATGAACATGCACAGTCTTTTTCTAGAGACATATTTAGGAGTATAACCACCCAGGTGAAAAAATTCAGCAGCAGCTTTAACCAAAGAAGTATTATGAACAGAACAATATTCATAAACATATTTCGACAATATTCAATTGCATGTCTCTCTCCATTGGATAGCTTATCACCAAGCCACCAAGTCCAACTCTCCCTCTGGATAGTTATTAAATAGTAATATCGGACAAGAAATTGCCATCGAAATTTCCACATGCTACCAGCCTTATTTTGCTGGTAACTAGCCGAACATACGTCACGTTTAACGTCTTGTTCATTCTAAAAAACTACCCCACACATTTATGTACTTTGCCCTCTCTCTTACATTATTTTGCTTCTTTAACAACTTTTTTAAAACGTTTTTTGCAATAATCCAAACTATATTATTCATGGGTTCACGATAAGACATATTATTATTATAAATTAAAAGGAATATATTCCAACTGGTGCTTAATCACATTGTGCCCCATGTCATCACAACAATGTATTCTCTTCCAAAATCTCAATTTTTTTTTTTTTGATAGAAACAAAATCTCAAATTTTGGAATATATTATATATGTCTTATCGTGAATATATATTATATTCATTTTTTAATATATTCCAACTGGTGTCAAAAAAACTGTTTCCAACTAGAGTTTAAATTATATTAGGATGATCCTAAAAACACCACTTTTTAGGATTTCATTCAAATCATGTCACATAATCTATTTTTACTTAAATTTAACATTAACTCAACACACTACCTCACCAAATCCAATCCCTTAATTGTAGAAATTGATTTTTTTTATTTTCATGTCTCTAAATTGAAAAAAAAAACAACAAAAAAAAAACTTTCCTTCTTAAAAATAAATTCTTCATATGACAAAAAAAATTCTTAATTCACTGTACATGTAGTTGTACTGTGAAAACTGAAAAGTTTTTTTTTTCTATTGATTTTGTTTTTTTAAATTGTATATATTCCATTTTTTGTGGACGGGGTTTTTTTCTTTTTTTTTTTACTTCTATTTTTCAAAAATGAAAACAAAAATTTGAAAGAAAGGTAATCTATAATATTTTATCAATATTTTATCAAGTAATTTTTTTGAGATAATAATTTATCAAGTTTGTCTAATATTATTAAGTTTGATAAAGAATAGAGATTTGTAGGGAAAAAAAAAGAATAGAGATAAGATTAAAAAGTGGATATATGGTGAGAGATGGTGTAGAATAAAATTTTGTGGACATTGAATGAGATTTTTTTTTGACAATAGACATTGAATGAGATTAAGAAAGAATTATATGTCATCAATTTAATGGAATCCTATAAAAACCTTATATTTTAGGATCATCCTGATAAAATTAATACCCTTCCAACTAGCCAATTTGCCATCACAACAATGTATTCTCTTCCAAAATCTCAAATTTCAAGAGAAAATTATTCTACATTAGAGCAATTTTATAACTTGCCAGTACGAGATTCACTTCCTAATGGCAATTATCTTGATTATCGTTTTCAGGAATCAAAAAGATTCCATGGGTATATACCCTTAGCATCAGAAATCAAAAAGATTCCACGTATGTATCTATAACAGTGAATCTAACCTAATTCGAGTAGCCATCTTTAAGAATCCTAACAAGGGCCCCAGATTTAGATATTGGGATATTCGGGGAGGGCCATATATAATTGACATGTCTTGGCTTGGTCTTGAAAACACTACCTACCAACACTTTCTTTTATTCGTCATATACATACCTACCTACACGAAATTATTTTTTTAAAAGAAAAATAATGTAATTTTTATTTATAATTGAATTTATTATCACTACTAAAAATTATAATAATAGGTTAAAAAGTATTCTTCTTTCACATTTAGATCTTCATCTCATTTCATGATCGGAGTCATTTTGATAATGAAATCTCAAATCTTCCTTGTAAGTCTCTAGCACATGCAACTTTGTAAAATTGTAAGTGATTTGAGAACTCCCGGATTAACTCGTATATAATAAGTAAGATCATACTAAAAATAAGATGAATTGTTTTCGATCTATGTAAGCTGATCATACTAACTGTGACTAACAAATTAACTGACTTCAACTCAACAAATTGACTCAATAATTAAAAAAACACAACAAATTTATAGATATTGAGAGATTATTCTAAACAAAGAAAACAAAATATGAAAATAACTTCCTCCTCCTCCTTTTGAATAATCAAGAGGTCAAGAGGGAAGAATAGACAAAAAAAAAACTTGGAAGAAAATTAAGAACTTTTTTCTTTTGAAAAAAAAGGTGGAGGGCAGCTGTTGCGCCAAAAATCTCTTGTTAGAGTTTTCGCGGTGAAATCTTAATGACAGCATAGGGGCGTGCCAGTCAATTTGTTGAAATTGACAAAAAGGTTGTAGAAAATGGATCTGGTGCGCGGAGCAGCAGATTTAAAGATCAGAACGATTTGTGGGGACTGGATCAAAGTCACACCGGAGCATTTAAATCATTGGATCCACAAGAACAAGACTTTCTAAATTTGCGCTGCAAGAGCTGTTGTTGACTGAGATTTGAGAGAAAATAACAAGTTGATTGTTATTGCTGAGAGAGAAACAAGTAGTTGATGTTTTATTGTCCGGAGACAAGATTGAAACAAGAAAATAACACTGTAGGAGTGTTCTTTTGTCCGGAGACAAGATTGAAACAAGAGAAGTTTGAAGAACGCGTAAGAACTCGTGATGAACAAGAGAAAAAAGGCGCGAAGTCTAAGAGAAAATAAGCACGGAGCTTGGTTTTTTGCGCGGAACAAGTTTGTAGCTACAGGAGCTGGTTTGTGAGATGAGTGATATCTGTTTGAAACTCTGGGATCCTTTATATAGGGGGCGGCATGTGCCTAAAATCTGGTGGGCTTTACTTGCTGAAGAAGGCGAATTCCTCTTTCCCAGGAGATGGCAGCTTCTATGAAGGTGCAATGAAGATTCCTTCTTCTTCTAATTGCTTCCAATGGATGAGAGGAAGGAAGAGAGGACTCCAAGGCGTCATCCCTCTGGATGGGAGACGGAAATCTTCCCTCTGGATGGGTAATGGACAATTTCTCCTTCTGCCTATCACACTTCAGTATGCCTTCGCTGCTTCTGTTGAGTTGAAATCAACTGACTTGGCTAATAAGTGGCCTTCAGACATCAGGACTTAGAATTTTATCATCAAGACCACAAAATTATCTTTACTTAGCCATATTTAGCTCATCAAGTAACAAAAATAACACTTAGTCAAGAAAATGGCTTAAACCGGGGTGACAAAGCCACTTGTTCTTAACTGAAAAGAGTGCAAAGGTTGCAAACGATCTCGGATTATGCCCAAATTTCACCAGTAGGCTTAGATTATCCTCATAAGACTATGGGAAAAATTCTAAGTTAAACCGAGCTCTCCTTCATGGTGAACTTGGTTTCACGCCCCAAACTGTCCTTAACTGGAAAAACATGCATAAGTTTTTTTATATTAACTCCGATTGAGATGAAATTTTTCCAAGATGATCTAAATGACTCAAGGAAATATTCAGTATGATCTGAATCTTTCTTTTGAATACTATTTGTTAATTAGGTTTCATCAAGATCTTCTTCTCTAATCTGCATTCAACTTCTAGTGAAAAGCTTTTGGAAAAAATCATCAAAAGGAAATAGATTGAAAACAGTGCTGTCAATCAATCAACAAAAATTTAATCCTATTGTAGATTTTGTTAATATATACTTTTTTTTAGTTCAAAAGGAAAGGCGTTAAAACTTAATTTAAGAATACCATAGGCTTTAAAATATTGTACGTCTAAATCCTGTTTTAACTTTTCCTAATCCCATCTGAAACAAAAGTTGATTAAAATCTCAATTTATTAGAACTTGATTGCATGATGATTAAATTTAGTAATGTGAAAATCCCAATTTCTTTTCTAATATGCTTTTCTCAATGATCTAAATCCTACTTTATAACTTTAAATCATCAAATAAATCCCATTATGATAAACACCAAAATCCCAATTTATGAGAACGAAAGAAATAGAAGATGAAAAGGATCCTTCCTTACCCCGCAAAAAAGCCCAACAAAAAAAAATCCCAAAATGAATTCTATAATAATGAAGCTTTGAAGAAATATTACAGAACTAAAAAAACAACAGGGTGAGCAGGAGAGGATGTGAGAGATTGATGTGAACATAGAACTTGAGAGAAATACTTTGCTATATTTTAGGAATGAAATACATTGCTTTTTACAATTAATTAAGAAGTTATTAATATTTATTTTAACTGGTTTTGATGAAATAAAAATACATGTTTGCTCTTTAATAAAATACTAAAATTTTTAAAATTAAAAAAGGCTTGGATTTTCTATCATTGGTAAACACCAAAGTCCCAATTTAGGAGAATGAAAGAAATAGAAGATGAAACGGATCATTCCTTACCCCGCAAATGAAATCAAATGAAAGAAATCTTTTGTGGAGAAGAAAAAGAGAACTCCTCAACAAACTTAAACAAATATATGAACATGACCCTAAAATAAAATTGCTTAACATACTTAATTTATGGGGATAAGTTCAATTGTATAATACAACCGATTAAACTTTAAACTCTAAGAAATTTATTAATAAGTAAATCGTTATAAAACTTATTAAACTTTTTAAAACAAATTCCAGTCAAGAATATGGGTTAATATTTGATGCACTGGCAAACCGACACCTCATGAATGAATAAAGGAAAAATTGTAAAGGTCCTTTAAAGTAAACATCATTAATATTATAATATTGATTCTTAATCATTAATTCGTAAAACCTAAAATAATCCATATATAATCTGAATCTTTCTTTTGAATACTATTTTTTAATTAGGTTTCATCAAGATCTTTTTCTCTAATCTGCATTCAAATTCTAGTGAAAAAATTTTGGAAAAAATCATCAAAAGGAAATAGATTGAAAACAGTGCTGTCAAACAATCAACAAAAATTTAATCCTATTGTAGATTTTGTTAATATATACTTTTTTTTGTTCAAAAGGAAAGGCGTTAATTAATATATACTTTAAGAAGACCATAGGCTTTAAATTGTACGTCTAAATCCTATTTTTAGCTTTTCCCAATCCCAATTGAAACAAAAGTTGATTAAAATCTCAATTTATTAGAACATGATTGTATGATGATTAAATTTAGTAATGTGAAAATCCCAATTTCTTTTTTAATATGTTTTTCTCAATATATGGTCTAAATCCTACTTTATAACTTTAAATCATCAAATAAAGTCTGTTATGATAAACACCAAAATCCCAATTTATGGGAACGAAAGAAATAGAAGATGAAAAGGATCCTTCCTTACCTCGCAAAAAAGCCTAGCAAACCCCCCCCCCCCCCCCCCAAAAAAAATGAATTCTATAATAATGAAGTTTAGAAGAAATATTATAGAACTAAAAAAAAATAACAACAGGGTGAGCAGGAGAGGATGTGAGAGATTGATGTGGAAAAGAGAAATTGAGAGAAATACTTTGCTCTTTTTTAGGAATGAAATACATTGCTTTTTGCAATTAATTAAGAAGTTATTAATATTTATTTTAACTGGTTTTGATGAAATAAAAATACATGTTTGCCTTTAATAAAATACTAAAATTTTTAAAATTAAAAAGGGCTTAGATTTTCTATCATTGGTAAACACCAAAATCCCAATTTAGGAGAACATACGAAAGAAATAGAAGAAGAAACAGATCATTCCTTACCCCGCAAGTGAAATCAAATGAAAGAAATCTTTTGTGGAGAAGAAAAGAGAACTCCTTGACAATCTTAAACAAATATATGAACATGACCCTAAAATAAAATTGCTTAACATGCTTAATTTATGGGGTTAAGTTCAATTGTATTAGGGCTGTCCAGAAACGACCCGGACCGAAAAAAACCGATCAATTTTTTCGGTTTTGGGTCAGACGGGTTGGTGTTGTCGGTCCCGTCGGGTTGCTCGGTGCATCCTTAAAAGTCGGGTTCTCACTCAAAGTTCAGTCCCAGATATGGAGAACCGAACCGAATCGAGAATCCAAATATATATTTTTATATAAAAAATTATATTATATATATATATATATATTAAATATTCACCTAAACCTATATATCCCTCAGACCCTCAATTTTTTCTCTCACCATTTTCTTCTCTCCCTTTCTCATTTTCAGTTTCACCGTGTCTCGTCTTCTACTTCTTGTCCAATTTAAAGGTTCTCTCTCAGTCTATGTCTTCTTCATCTCCAATTTGAAGTCATGTCATCTTCTTCTTGTCAAATTCTTTGGTAATGGTTCCTTCTTTCCTCCATTTATTTTTTGATTTGAAATTTGAAAGTTTCCCCAATTCGAAAACCTAAAACCCAAAATCGATTTTTTTTTGAAAATTTTTTTACTCCTTTGAAAGTTTCCCGTAATTGCCTGATCTCTGTTCTATTCAGTGCTTTCTTTTCTAAAATCACACCATCCATGGAGAGGCTTAGCGTCTGTTTGGTTCAAATGGGGAGGGGTGGGGCGGGGAGGGGTGGGGTAAGGAGGGGGAGGTTTTGGGAGGGATTGGAGAAAAATTATGTTTGGTTCAAGGAAGGGGTAAGAAGGGGTGTCTTCATGTTTTATGTTTGGTTGGAAGAAGGGGTTGGGAGGAGTTTTATGTGTATTTTACAAATTTACCCTTATATGTCTAATTCATTTATACATTTGTTTATTTTGTATAAAAAAATAATTATTTAATAAAAAAAATTGTAAATATAACATAAACATTTATATTTTAAATATAAATATAAATCTTAATAATATGGAATATAAATTTCACCTTAACATACAATATAAGTTCCAACCTAACAGTATAATGAAGTACTTATATAGTTATAATTTTAAAAAAATATATATAACATGATAATTTATATTTGATATATTATTTTAAAGTTAATCTTTGTTTTATCATTACAAAATAAATGGGAAAGAAATAAAATATAAATTATTTTAGAAAATAAATTATTATACATTCCTTATCAAAATGTAATTTTTTTATTTTTACAATTAAAAATATTCATATAAAAATATATTATATTATTATATTTATTTTATTATTTTATTAGATTTTATTCACTAAGGACAATTTTGGATTATTAAGAATATTTCAGGAATAATTTTGGCAAAAAAAAATAGTCATAACCCACCCCTCCCAAATACCCCGATTTGAAGGGGTGAAAAATGGGGGGTTTGAAGGGGTGGGGTGGACCCCTTCTTACCCCTCACCCCTCACAAACCCTCCAACCAAACTCAATGCACCCCTCCCAACCCCTCAAACCAAACAGATACTTAAGGTTTCAAAGGTCCACGAGACAAGAAGGTTGCAGTAAGTATGGCCAAAGGCGAGAAGGTGATTGACTGACTTGTTTGAAGGAATCCACTCATCTGACTTGTGTGGAGACAAAGGATCAAAAATCAAGGCAAGAATGAAACAAGAGTAATTGAGCTTAGTTTTCATAGCAAATACATGGAAAAGGTAATAAATTCTTACTTGGAATATGTAATTGAAACATCAAAAGCTATCCAGGAAAAAAAACCAGGTGATGAAACTTTTTTCACTTGGAGACATGGGTGGAGGAGACATGGATGGATCATGGGGATCAACCAATCTTGATCATCCAGACACTTTTGATAAATTGGCAATGGATCCTGCTATGAAGAAAGAATTAATAGACGACTTGGACAGATTCGTTAGAAGAAGGGATTTTTACAGAAAAGTTGGAAAAGCATGGAAACATGGGTACTTGCTATATGGGCCTCTAGGAACAGGTAAGTCAAGTTTGGTCGCTGCCATGGCCAATTACTTGAAATTCAATGTCTATGACTTGGAACTTTCAAGTATTTACAACAATTCAGATCTTTGATGGCTGTTAGTTTCCACCAAAAACCGATCAATTGTTGTGATTGAGGATATTGATTGCAGCATTGAGCTCCAAGATAGACAAGCAGAGGGACATGAAGAGGGTAACAGGCAGGTAAGAATATTAAAGTATTAAAGTATATTAGATAAAATTTACCAGTTCCAACATTGCTAAATTATTCTTTAATCATGATAGTTAACCTTATCCTGATTGCTTAATTTCATCGACGGGCTATGGTCAAGTTGCGGTGATGAGAGGATCATAGTGTTTACAAAGACAAGCTAGGGAAAAGAAAATTTCTCAAAACCGACTAACCCGACCGACTGCACTGAAACCGAATTTGTCGGTTCCCATCGGTTTCAAGCTATCTCGGGTCGGTCTTCGGTCCCAAAAATCTTCCCTCGGTTTCCTCTGTTCTATAATGGAATCGACCCGAAATACCCAACCCGGACCGATGGACAGCCCTAAATTGTATAGTACAGCCGATTAAACTTTAAACTCTAAGAAATTTATTAATAAGTAAATCATTATAAAACTTATTAAACTTTTTTAAACAAATTCCAGTTAAGAATATGGGTTAATATTTGATGCACTGGCAAACCGACACCTCATGAATGAATAAAGCAAAAATTATAAAGGTCATTTAAAGTAAATATCATTAATATTATAGTATTGATTCTTAATCATTAATTCATAAAACCTAAAATAGTCCATATATAATCTGAATCTTTCTTTTGAATACTATTTTTTAATTAGGTTTCATCAGATCTTCTTCTCTAATCTGCATTCAACTTCTAGTGAAAAGTTTTTGGAGAAAATGATCAAAAAGGAAATAGATTGAAAATGGTGTTATCAAACAATCAACAAAAATTTATCCTATTGTAGATTTCGTTAATATATACATTTTTTCTGTGTTGAAGAAGACCATAAACTTTAAATCATACAAATAATAAATCAACAATCATTATGATCCAATTGAAATACAACACTCATAACTCATAAGGTATATACTAAAAGTATTAAATCGCTTCCCTTTCATGAGGCGGGGAATACTTTATCAGACCAAACCATGAGGATGAGTATTAAAATATGTATTTCGCCATCATTTAACTTTACTTCACAATACTATAAATTGAACCTTAAATATTCTCTCCATGATCGCATCCTAACCACTTGAGCTAAATATATCCAATTAATCAGTTTTTGTGTCTCATATTAATTGTCTCATATTAGATTATTTTTCTAACCGCAATTTGCTTGAATAAGAAGGGGATGTGAGAGATTGAAGTGGAAGTGCTTTTTATAATTAACTAAGAAGTTATTAATATTTACTTTAAGGTTTTGATGAAATAAAAATACATATTTACCCTTTAAAAGAATAATAAAGTTTTTAAAATTAAAAAGGTATCTTAGATATTTCAGCCCAAAGTTTTTTTGAAGTTTAGACTTATATAATATAAAGATAAAGATAAAGATAAAGATATATATACATTCCAATTGAGTGTATTGTAACACAAAATAATCAATGATTGGTGGCATACAAAAAATCGATCATTGTTTAATGTAATGGTGATTTTACTTCCATTTTGGTGCATTGAGTATTTTCCTATGGAAAGACAAAACTAAGAAGTACATAGCGATTCACTCATAGCGTTAAATCTATCAACAAATCAAGTATCATTATTTTCTAAAAAAAAAATCTGGAATAGGTATTTTTTTTAACAAACCAAAATATTTGAGGCAAAACAAAATAGACCTGGGATTAATTTTGAAATTCGCACTAATTAGATGGGTAGGCTAGCCGTCGGCGGCGCGCGGCTGGGTATCGTCCGAGTCTGGGTGGTTGTTTTTGGAACAACTGAAAAGTTAAAAAGGAATTCTTTTAAGGTTCAAGCCTCAATCTTTACCATTACCAGAGCTAAGTTTTTGCCTATACTCTTCAACTTAGAAGATGGTTAGACTAATCTCTAGATGAAGACACCACCAAGGAAACTGCCATAGTCGCGGGCTTGGAATATTGGGATTAAAAGGTTGCAATGTTGCTGGTAGGGGAGAAAATCCACGACTGAGGGAAGATTACATGGTGAGATTAGAATTGATTACATGGTGGTGATTGGGCTTCTGGGGTAGTCATTGATCGTGTCTTGATTTTGCCATTTTATTTATTTCCCTTTTTTTTTCAACGGATCAGTAAAGAAGAAGACCACAAAAATGGAACCAATGTTTTCAAGGGTGTTTTTGGTAGTTAGTGAAAATTATCATTGCACTTAAAATTGATACCATTAATACTTGACAGGGATAATTACACCAAACATTTATCAATTTTACATATACCATTATTCGTTGATTATTTTATTTTTTAATACATTTAAGGGGGATTTTCCCAATAAATATATTACATATACTTAATCATCATGTCATTTTCTTAATTATTTTTTTTATATATTATACTCTAAACCACATTCATTCCAAAAAAATCAATTAAGGGAGTTAAAAGTACTTAATAAAATGGGAGTTGCTAAATACCGCTCCCTTTTTGCTATTCATCGTCCCACTTTTTACACTATTGTCATTTGCTTCATTTTCTAAGATTTCAAATCCTCTCAAATTTTGAAACTATCACGAACGTAGAATAGCGTTAACGTGCCGTATTAGGATGACGATTTAAGAAAAATGGACAATAACGTGCCGTATTTTGATGACGATTTAAAAAAAATACAAAATTTAAGGCCGTCGAACCGTGCCGTCCTCCTGGGGCGGCATGAGCCCTGGTAAGCCTCCCTCCTGGGGCGGCCTGTGCCATGGTAAGCCGCCCTAGGAGGGCGGCACGGTTCAACAGCCTTAAAAAAATACAAAAATTGTATTTTTCTTAAATTGTCATCAAAATACGGCACGTTATTATCCATTTTTCTTAAATCGTCATCCTAATACGGCACGTTAACGTTATTCTACGTTCGTGATAGTTTCAAAATTTGAGAGGATTTAAAATCTTAAAAAAATGAAGCAATTGGCAAAAGTGTAAAAAGTGAGGCGGTATTTAGCAATTCAGTAATAAAAGTGAGAGAACACAAGAATCACATGCACTTAATGCACTTTATAGGAACAGTTGATATAAGTGAGTAATTATTCCTTCCGACCCTACTTATAAGTCCCTCCTTGAAATTTAGTCAACCACCTCATTTTTTATTTTTTATTCGAAAAACTATAAAGTAAAATAAAATTTTTAAAGAGGAGCCATCCACTTACACCCAATATAAAATAAATTTTCCAATAATGGATATGATATGATAAAAAAAGATTTCGCATTGAGTTGAGAACTTCAAAGAACAAGTGTTAGTCCCTGTTGAACTGTCCAAATAAAAAGGAACAAGAGGTGATAACTTATAAATAAGAACAAAAAGAATATAACAAAAGAGACCACACCCAAATGAAATTAAGAACCCTAAACCTTTCAGCCAAACCCTTCCCTAAAAAGAATAATAATGAAAGTAGATTTTGGAAGGATGAGAGGGAGTCGGAGGAAATTTGGAAGCAGATTTTGGAGGGATGAGAGAGAGAGAGAGTCGGAGAAAATTGGGTGAAGTGAGGGAAGGAAGGAGCAATCAGAGAAAGAGAGAGGGCGCGTGAGAAAGAAAAATGGGGAAAAGAAAAAATTTCACCAATAATAATAGATTTAATCTTGGCCATTGGTTTGGATACATCTAACAGCCGTAAAATGGTTTAGAACTTTTTTTTACACAGGTGTAAGTGGATCCATCCTCATTTTTTTAAATATTTTTTTTGCTACTTATGAACATGATAATTAAAGGGGATTACTAAATACCGCCCCCTTTTTACTAGGTACCGCCTCCCTTTGGACAATTTTACCCTTTCCTTCAAACTTCAAAATTTTCAATTCTCTCAAATTCTCTCAACCTTCAAACTTTCAAATCTCAATCATTTAAACAAAACAACATCAAAATTCATGGAGTAGCGACATCCGGTATGGGTAAAAGAATTTTCGGATTGAAAGTATGTTTTTTTTTAAAAAGTAAAAAACAAATATCTATTTATTATTAATCAAATATTAAAGTCCTCTTGCTAATATTAACATATCCATACCCATTTAAACTAAATAAATTGTCCAATACTTATTAAAGGACAAAAGAAAATTAAAAGAATTTAAAAAAAAAGTTTAAAGAAGAGAAAGAGAGAAAAAAAAAGAAAGAAAGAAGAACAGTCGGGTCGCGCGACCCGCTGTTCTTTTTGTTTTTTTTTCTTCTTTAAAGGCTTTTTTTTAAATATTTTTCTTTAATTTCCTTGTGTCCTCTAATAAGTATTTGACAATTCATTTAATTTAAATGGGTATGGATATGTCAATATTAGCAAGAGATCTTTAATATTTGATTAATGATAAATAGATATTTGTTTTTTTAGCTTTTTTTTTTAAAAAAAAACATACTTTCAATCCGAAAAATCTTTGTTCATGCGTTTTGATGTTGTTTTACTTGAATGATTGAGTTTTGAAATTTTGAAGGTTGAGAGAATTTGAGAGAATTGAAAAGTTTAAAGTTTGATGGAAAATAAAGCAAAGGGCAAAATAGTCCAAGAGGGGGCGGTAGCTAGTAAAAGGGGGCGGTATTTAGTAATTCACTAATTAAATGAGTTACACAATAGGAGGTAACTCTCTCCTTTCCTTAATCCCACCCCGCTCATCCCAGGATTCGAACCCGGAGCCTCCCACAAGAAGTATCAAGCTTTAACCACTAGGGTGTCCCTTAGAGACTTTTTAAATAATTTTTGTAAACTTGAAATCATATGCTATCCAATACGTTTATCTTTTTTAAATTTTAATTTTACATATTTATTTCGTAAAATAATATAGTCAAAGATATGGATGTACAGCTTAGCTAACAAAAAGACTTACATAACTATGGATAAGGTCTGCCTATAAAACCATTTTTTTACACCCTCCAATAGTAGAATGCCACGTCATTGAATTTTCCAAATTTTTCCAATCGGTTGCATCAAATGTGATTATTCAACAAAAGTCGTATTTTACCCTCTTCCCACTACCCGCTTTTAACCTAATTCATTATATTATAATCTCAAATCTTTCTAAACCCTAAGGTCCCGTTTGACATTGTTGCCATTTTTATTTTCTTGTTGCCAATTTTAAAATTTGAAAACAAAACACAAAAAAACACGTTTGGATAGATGTTTTTGTTTTTAAAATTTGGCAACTCAGATGTTTCCAAAAAAATGAAAGCAGAAAATTTCTGCTTTCACATTTTTCGGAAGTGTTTCCAAAACACAAAACACGGGAATGAACAGTGAAATTTAATGAGATCTCAGCTTCGAGTCCCCGGTCACGCAAGTCACAACATTTACCCCCCCCCCCCCTTTTTTTTTTGTCTCTCAACCCTCTGACGCTAATTAGGGTTCTTCTTCCCCATTCTTTCCTCTTCCCTTCTCGTCCTCATCTCTTCTCACTCAACGCAGATACTTTTTTGTTTTCCCGCCTTTCTTTGGAACTCTCATCTGTATTACCTCTCCACCTCGACTTCAAGCGGTCTTCTTTCAGTCATCTGCTTTGTTCTCTTTATGGAGTTATGATTCCCCCAAATGGGTATGTTCACTTTTATCAACCAATTTATGTATGCCAATTTGGCTATTGGATGTGGCCTTGTGAAGCTTGGGTTCTTGCCTGGTTGTTCAATTTATCAATTTCATATAGGGTAGCAATTAAAAATTATGGATTAGTTCATCCTCTGTTATAAATTTTTCACACACACACACACAGATATATATATATATATATATATATATTATAAACCTTTATTTACAGGTGAGAGAGGACTCAAATTTCTTTATATATCTAATAGATTGAAAACTATGATGATTCAAAGTTTGAAGGATGATTTTGGCATTTCAATTTTATGTTTGGGTTGGTTTGATTGAGTACTGAATGAAGTTTTGTCTGTGATAATTAACAGCTATATTATTCCTTAGATAGATGTATTGGGTATTGAGCAATAGGCCTTCACTTCATGAGTTTATAAGTATCAAAAGGTTTTAGCTGTTAATAATTTTGGTTCTCCCCTGCTCATCTTTCCAGATAATTTTAAAAATTATTTGTTCCTCTATGTATTCAAATTACATACTTGTTTCAATCTTTAGTCAATTATATATAACAAAATGAAAGAAGCGGAACCAGAATTATACCGTGAAGCTTCAAGCCTCCAATATGGGAAAGCACCTTAGATTTCAAAAGATAACATTGACAACATGGTGAAAGAAAGGATAGAAAAGACATGCGCAAGTCTTAGCAGGAGGAGGAAGTTTAATTTATGAGAAGGATATTGATTGGCCTTTGGAAAATACACACAAATCAAAAATAATTTTGAACGACAGGAACTGCATAAGGAATTGGGTTAACGGTGGTGGGAAGAGATCGTAAAAGTCTATTTTTCTTGAATAATCTCATGTGATACAACCTATTGATAAAGTTCAAATTTTATGACGTGACATTCTATTATTGGAGGGTGTAAAAATTATGATTTTACAATTAATAATACCAATAATGAAGGGCTAATTGCTCATATTGGTCCCTAACATTTGCGAAAATATTTTAAAAAGGGTATAACCTTCTAATTTGGTTAATTAAGTCCCTAACATTGCAAAATCGGCTTAAATCAGTCTCTAATGTTGTAAAACCGGCTCAAATCAGTCCCTAAAGTCAATTTAGGTCCCTAACATTTTTGGGGTTTATTAGGCTGTTAATTTGACGCATGGACTGATTTGAGCCGATTTTGCAACGTTAAGAACTTAATTAACCAAATTAAAAGGTTAGACTCGTATAATTCGAGCATTTTTGCAAACGTTAGGGATCAATTTGAACATTTAGCCATAATGAAGATGGAGAACCGTACTTGGGATCAGTTCAATCTTAAAAAAAAAGAAGAGAAAAACAAAGTTTACAAGAGATCAAGAGGACGGAACTCAACCGCATATCTTAAAATGATTATCTCAACCACTTCCATCTAGGACGGATCCGGGTAATTTTATGTAGTGGGCATACTATATATATATATATGATCTTTAAAAATTTTTATATATAATTTAATGAAATGTATAAAAAAGTTTACATCAAATGAAAATATAACAAAAATTCTGTACGAATTTTCATAATTTTTAATTTAATCGAAGTAACTTATAATTATCATTATAGAGGATGATTATACAATACACTGTCAGTGTAAAATTTAGACTTCATAAGTGGGTTAAGGTGTTGTCACATTAATTTTGTATTTAATATTAAAAACTATTCCTTAAATGAAACATGTAAACCCTTAAACCCCGCATATGCAGTCTGTTAAACTCCACTGACAGTGTAATATTGAATAATTTTCCCATTATAAATACAGTTATTATTTGGTACGCCGTTAGTGGAGTTTTTGGACTCCACAAGTGAGTTAAAATGTTGACACGTACCCATTTCTTAATAAATAAATTAATTAATATTTAAATTTATTCCCTAAAGGACGCATGTCACCCTTCTCCGCACGTGCAATTTGCTAAACTCCACTGACGGTGGACCTGATAATAACTCTTATAAATACTGAAAACATATTTAGAGGAAAGAAAAAGAAAAATGTATGACCAACAAGTGATTGGTTAATTAAGATGGTAAGCAGTCTCCACCCTAATAAGGTGAGAACACAAGTTAGATCTCCGGAAGCACATTTGTCGGGAGGGGCTTTAATCCTTTATACTCCCGGCCCAAACGAGATTAATCTCCGTCTACCCTTGGTTTAACCAAAAAGTATTGAAAATAACTGATTGAGTTTGACGGGAAGGAGTATGGAGTTAACTATGATTTGGGAAGAATAAAAATGAAAATTTAAAATATAAAAGGACAAGATATACAAGTGACCAGTAGAACGTTGAGAGAAAATATTATTGTGTTTTGAGCTTATATGCGTGGATTATTTAGTTTTTTTACTATATTTTTTTTAATTTTCTCTTATTTAGTGGGGCACAACTACAAAAATTAAACACCTTAAATTAATTTTCCATATACCTCAATGGGACAGTAGAATTTGAGTGGACGCATATGCCTCCAGTGCCTCATGGTGGATCCGTCCCTACTTCCCATCAAACTAGAAGAAAAAAGTCTTAATGCATCTATCATACTCCCTCCGTCCCTAATATGTTCTTTTTTGGTCAACTAACATCAATTTTTTTATCATTATTTATAAAAAATATATAAAACAAAATAAATTTTAAAAATAATACTTATAAATTTTGAATTGTAAACTTTTCAAGACATTTTTTTTAAATTAAATTTTACATATTTGTTTTTATAAATAATGGTCAAAAATTAGAATTGATTGACCAAGGATCAACATCTAATTAAACAAAAGAAGTAAAAGAGATAGAGCACCGGCCACCCTAACGAAAGATACGTGCTCATAATTAAAGCACCTTAGCGCCGTTAATTAAAGATATAAACATATAAGTAATCATTAATGAAACCAGCTGGTACGTATATATAAACATACGGTCGGGTATAATATAGAAAAGTCGGTATACGTAAAAAGTACAGTACTATATATATATATTAATTGTAGGGTTTATAGGTGTCCAAGATAAGGAGTGGCGAGTAGGGCTGCTCAACGGTTGGTGTCGGTGGGGTCGGTTCGGTGCACCTTCCAAAACCGACTACACCGACAGCATTTTTGGGACACCGACCACTAAACCGTTTAAGCTAAAAACCGACTTAACCGACTACCAACGGTGTCGGTTTATTCGGTCGGTGTAAGCGGTGTAAACAGGAAAATAAATACAGAAATTTAATCTTTGATTTCAAGTAGTTTTCATGTCTTAAATTTACAGATTACAACTTGTAAATTTAAGTGATATACAAAAGAAGCAGCAAAGCCTATACATTTGAATGAATCAGACAATGATTTTTGGCTTTCTAAGTTTCTAAGTTCTAACTTCTATGTTAGTTAGTGCTGCACAAAATCACAAAATATAAACACATTGTGTTTTAAACACAAGCCTGCAATATCAAAAACTTAAGCAGGCAAATGCTAAGCTAACCTACCTAGGTCCTAGTAGTACTACACTTAACACTACTACTAGCAAAATGTTAATCTAAGTCATATATCAAAAAGTGTTTGTTTTCCCAATCAAGGCAAGGAAAAAACAGAAAGACAACAAGATTCCATCAAAGTGAACTGAATCCATTCCATATGAGCAGCAAGGCATCAAAAACAGCAAGCAGCAGCTGGTCAGCCCTAGAACAGCAAGGACCAAGATTAAATTCAATAAAACTCAGTCACAAATCACAATAATATAAATTCAGCAAGCTGCAAGCCTAAATAAACATGTAGTAGATTTGTACCCGAGGGTTTCTTCTAGCATGAATGAGGTGAATGCGCCTCAAGCATCTAAGATTGGATCTAATGACCTCTGCCTTGATTCTAAGCAAGTAAACAACAAAAAAGTCAGTCTAAACTCTAAAGTATATAAACATAGAACATTTAAACAAGTTAGAACTTAGAACTACTAGTGTATTAAGATTTAGGAATTAAAATATAAGTCTTACCAAAGGCAACTTCATCAGACTTAAATTGGTCATTTACTTCCACATTAGGGTCAAATGTTGGATTACCACGAAGCCAATCTTCAGTGCAGATCACGGCTTGTACAACTGCAGGGTTCATACTGCTCCTAAAACCATCTAGAACTCTACCACCGGTAGCTGAAGGTAGATTCTGATGCAACTGTGGAGACGGGAATGGTGAGCACATCCTTAGCAAGAGAAGAGAGGACAGGGTATCTATGCGTATTGATTCTCCACCAACCCAATAGATCAAACTCATCCCTTTTTTTGACAATTTCAGGGGCCTCTTGTAAATACTTGTCCAACTCGGTTTGATTCTCTTCTTTGTTAGTCTCCATGGTATACACCATAAACTCACTCATCACATCATCTTCATCATCTTCATTAGCAGCAATAGTAGAGGCAACACTACCTTGATTAACAAGCGGGTTTTTGTCCTTAAAACCCGGCTGCACAAACTCTTTATACGCATCAAAAACCTCAACTAAAGCTTCACGTGTTTTATGCATCATGGCATTCACTTGTTCAACTTCACCCTTGTACATCCTTTTGAAGCAAAATTCAACAAAATCAATTTTCTTCCTCGGGTCCATAACAGCCGAAATCACTAGAAGCATATTAGTCTTCTCAAGTGAACCCCAGTACTTCTCAAACTTATCTTTCATTTTGCTTGCCATGACCCTGAAATCTTTTTCGGGATGACTTATCAAATCATTTAAGTTCCCGTAGATCGAGCATATGTCTTGCAAAAATTCATTGGATGTCACATAAGATGTACCTGAAAAGACGAGAGAAATCAATTAACACATTAACAAAACAAGCTTATTGTGTAAAAGAAAAGAGAAATGAAGTGAACTTGAATAAATACTAACTTACCCGAAACTTTCACTGTCAACCGAAAGAACTTCTTCAAGAATTTGCACAATTCTCTTGCTTTTTCCCAATCAATAGGAGTTGGCGGCCCCTTAACATTTACTAGTGCAGCTCCAAACTTGCTTTCTTCAATATCATAAGCTTCGAAGGCTTTTCATACCTTAGAGCATGCTCTAACATGGTGTAGGTGGAATTCCACCTAGTGGGGACATTGGCACATAACCCTAAAGATACATCAATTCTAATATTCTTTGCCAACTCCTTAAATTTTCCAAGCCTTGCATTTGAGTTTCTAATAAACCTCACCGCGTCCCTAATCTTATCAACCGCACCCTTTATGTCTTTTAACCCATCATGCATAATCAAATTAATGATATGAGCAACACATCTCATGTGTAGGTATTTGCCACCTAACATTGAAGTTCTAGATTGCTCTTGCCTTTTCTTCAAGTATGAAATAGCAACATCATTATTTGTAGCATTATCGACGGAGATGGTCAAAAGTCTATCTAAACCCCAATCCCTCAAAACCTTCTCTAGATCTTTTCCCATATCATCACCCGCGTGACTTGTAATGGGATGAAAATGGATGACTTTCTTCCTCAAAACCCACCCATCATCAATAAAATGGGCTGTCACACACATGTAGGAATTCTTTTGCACACTACTCCATGTA
>AWWV01014874.1:0-25169 GCA_001974805.1 Corchorus capsularis | reverse complement strand
CGGTATAATCGGTTCGGTCAGTTTATGATTAGCCCTAGTGGCTAGTGGGGGAGTCTCTAGTCTCTACTTGTCGGTAGACGGTAACTAATTATTATAAGCGGTAGCGAAATGTTGATAGGATAGACAGAGTATCAAACTATACAAATATGTATATCACACGTGAAATGACAACATAAATTATATATATATATATATATATATTATATATAATAACTATATAAGGCTGTTTTCTTAAAGAGACAAGCACGACGATAAGGGAAATTCGGCTACCGTTCCCTTTCCATATTATAGCTTTTTCCACAAGCAAGTAGTGAATTGCATTTTTGGCATTCTTTGATGACTTTGAGCCTTCTCAAATCTTCCATATATATCTAATTAATTACAAGATTAATTGTAGTATTGTACCATTCCAATCATGTTTTGAAGTTTTCATATCTCTACCTAAGGCTGTTTTAGCTGCTCTGGAGGTGGATGCGAGAGGGATTGCTTTCCCTCATGGTTTTACTTTAACTTAATACTGTTTTTTTTATGTTCTGTTTTTACCAAAAAAAAAACACTGCTTTCTTTTTGTGACTATGATGTGGTCCGTATTTCATTCGAGTCGGTGTAATTTTGATTTTAAATATTTATATACTCGATCCAACCTAACTCAACCACTAAACAACTCAATAAAAGATTTTATATATTGTGTGTATGGGTGTTTGTATGGATTAGAGTGATTCATTAATAAAATAAACTAATTAATAATTTAATTAATAATTTGAGGATTTTAATTAATATTATTTTTATTGATATTTAATTAATATTATTTTAATTCTTGAAGAAAATAATATTTTAATTCGTTTAATTTTTTTTGGGAAAGATTCACTTTAGAGTGTGTTAGGATGGATAATTTTCAAAATTTCAAGATTTTTTAAAAGAAAGAATTTTGAAATGCATCATTTTGAAATGCTATAACTTTTAGAAAATCTTAGTTTGGATGAAGATTTTTAGAAGTAGATTATGAGGTATTCAAAATTTTTTAATGAAATAATATATTTAATTATAAAAAAATAATATTAAAAAAATAAAAATAATGAATATGGATATCATTGGATTTTGTATTGATGTATATATATTTTTAATGAAATTTAGAAGGGAAAACACATCTTTTAAAAATACATCTTTATCATTTAAGTTAAAAAATATAAAAATTTCATTAAAAAAGGAAAGTTAGTTAATGTGGTGATTAATTTAAAAAGAAGAGGAATTTTAAAAAGACACCATATTAGATGAATTTTGAAGAGAGGTTCTGGACCCTCTAAAAGTCCTTATCCGATTTCCCAAGATATTTAAAATCTCAGCTATAATTTTGCCAAACCAAGCTTTTTTAATTTAGATTTTAAAAAATCCCTATCAAAATGAATCTCCCTCTTAAATATTCTCACCAAACACACATTTAAAGTTTAATGTAAACTATATACCAAAAACTAAATTATATACTAAATAGTATTTGAAAGACCCAAGGAATTTACCAAAAGCCCCTTTTGAGGATCAATGAGGAGGCTCCATTTGAACTTTTTTTATCCTTTTCTGTCTTTTCTTACTTACCTACTAAGAAGACCTTAGGTTAATTTCTAGCCAATTCTTGCCCTTAAGCCCTTTTTTGTAATTATTCTTTCCTTTCACATAAATGTTATAATAAATCATATCCCCCTTAATTATCTAGAATTGTAACCTCTTTTCAGGCCTTTAATGTCCATATGAAGATGAGAGTAAATTTAGTTTTTGTTTAAGTGCTAGACACTTCAGAGGAGGAAACAAAATTGAAACTATTGCATCTGTCAATGTACAAACTAATATTTACTCTATTTATTGCTAATTTTAGGGCATATACTCAATGTTAATAGTATAGCCTTTTAAAGATATAACACATTTAAAATCATAATACTTTCGAAATTTCCTACGTTTCAAACAATTTAATTCGAATAGAAAATTATTCAAAAATATCTCAAAAAGAAAATTATTCAAAAAAGTAGATTGCTGAACGTCCGACGTGCCAGCACGGACCGATCCACTTGTATTCATTAATATAATAATTTGAATTCAAAAATCAAAATTTAATGTAAAGGGAATCCGGCCCAAACCAAGTAGTAGTAGTATATAGGGTAGACAGATACCCTGACCCGATAAACAACAAAAGTAAATAAAAAAAAAAAAAAACTTGTGGAAGAAAAAATTTGTGGACATACGTAACGTGGCAAATTTTCAAAGTGAAACTGGTTTCAGGAATTAGAGAACTTCCAAGTGTCTATATAAACCCAACAACTTTACTTCAATCTTCGTGCACTTAAAAAAAACAAGTCTTTTAGCAAATACTATAGTATTATACTTCGTAGTTTCTAGTCAAAAGTGCAGTGACGTACATTTTCTCCAAAACACCATAATTTTTAAGAAAAGAGAAAATGGTTGTCACAAGCACTACAGCCACTGTTGAGTCCACTTATGACCGGAAAAATGAGTTGATGGCTATTGACAGATCAAAAGCCGGCATAAAAGGACTCGTGGATGCTGGCTTGGCAAAGCTCCCACGAGTTTTCGTGCATGATCACTTGAAACTCGAGCTGAAATCAGGCCCCCCAGCCGCCAACGTCGAGATCCCAGTCATTGACTTGGGAGGTGCCAACGAGAGTATCAAAGACTCCACTCGACCGGCGGAGATTATCAACCAAATCCGAAATGCTTGCCAGAAATGGGGATTCTTCCAGGTTGTTAACCATGGAATCCCTGTAACAACCCTGGAAGAGACCATCAATGGCATCCGAAGGTTCCATGAGCAGGATCCTGAAGCAAAAGAGGAGCTTTACTCCCGTGACGAATCCAAGAAAGTCACTTTCAACACTAAAATTGACATGTCCCAAGCCCTCACTGCTTACTGGAGGGATACCCTCACCTGTGTCATGGCACCTCACCCCCCGGCCCCCCAAGAACTGCCTGAAGCCTGCAGGTAATATATATTTAACTACATTTAGCACCATTGTCACAAAACTTTCCCCATATTCAAAGTGATTCGAAAATATTTAATGAACACCAACACTTGTTGGTCAAGTGGAAGGAGCTCAATGCTCCTTAAACAAAGTCTCGAGTTTGAGTCTTATAAATAACCAAAACATGTGCTAGAATAGGTTCTCCATATAGGAGCCGACATGGCTCAACTCTGGTCTTGTCGGAACCTAATGTAATTACCAAATACCAGAAGTTTGATAAAAAAAATTACGAACTAAAAGTTTTTGGACCTCATTGTTAATGCAGGGACATAATGCTTGATTACACCAACAATGTGATGAAGTTGGGGCTTACCCTTTTTGAGTTGTTGTCTGAAGCTCTCGGGTTGAACCCTAATCACCTCAGGGATCTTGGCTGTGCTGAAGGACTTTATGTTATGGGTCATTACTACCCTGCATGTCCTGAACCAGAACTCACCATGGGCACAGGAATCCACACAGACAGTGGTTTCCTCACTGTGCTCCTTCAGGATCAAATGGGTGGCCTCCAAGTCCTTCACGACAACCAATGGATCGATGTCACCCCAATTCCAGGAGCTCTTATAATCAACCTTGGAGATCTGTTACAGGCAAGTAGTCCATGATGATTTGATAATTAATTATTACCCCCTGTCCTTATATATATATATAACTATAAGTTGTTAATAACCGAAATCTATCATCAAGAAAAACTGTTGGTAATTTTGATATACCATACCAAAATTACCCTCTTAGCTTTTTCAAACATTTGGATCTCTCTTCACACCTATTACAAATCTCTATTCTAACTTTCAAGTCCTTGTCTCTCTCCGTACTTAATAATGAGACAGTACTCAGATATGGTTAAAATTGGAATAAAGGAATTTAATGGTTTTTTTTTGGAGTATGAAAAACAATGAGTTGTTTAAGTATTAATCTTAATGGTTGGTGGATTATTTTTTACCACTAGTACCTAAAATTATTAATGGGAATTTTCTATGAGATATAAACAAAGAAAAAGTACTAAAAGTTGTTGACAATGTTATATTAAGGATTTGAAGACAAGGTTGGGAAATGGACATACGTTGAAACTAAAACATAATAATAATAAGAAAAAAAATCAACTTCGGAAAACATTTGGTCGCTATATATGGGCTATGGTACATTTTTTTGTCTAATTTGTCTATATTACAAACTTGATTTGTGTTTTACTTTTCTGCAGCTGGTCACAAACGACAAATTCATAAGCGTCTATCATAGAGTGCTGGCAAAAAATGTTGGACCTAGGATTTCGATTGCTAGCTTTTTCCGAACATATATTCAACCAGACAATTCCTTAAGAATGTATGGACCGATCAAGGAGTTGCTCTCCGAGGAAAATCCACCACTTTACAAAGAAACCAATGTGGTCGACTATTTTAAATTCAAGCACATTAAAGGAGTAGAAGGGACATCAGCTCTTGCACATTTCAAGCTCTGAAAACTAAATGAATGAAAATGGCGCTTTCGTTAAAGAAGAGAAACTTTGAGGACCACAATGAAACAAGTTTTTCCACTTTTGGTGTTTCATAATTCTTGTGAGCCCTTTCATGTGTGTCAAATAAGGTTAATCCTATTGCTCTCTACGGGGGATTAATTGTCAAGTTTTGTGAAAATGGCGGTTTTTTTTTCATTGATATATATATATTATGTAATAAAATTCAAGGATATGGAGGCCCCTCCAATCTTGATTATCATATATATATATATATGTGTGTGTGTGTGTGTTTCCTGTTTGCCAGCTGCCTAGAGAGTACTTTTCTAATTTTACCTCTATAGTGACACTATATTTTACTCATTTTCGATCAATGGTAAAATATAAATGATGTTTTCGATTGAATACACGCATTACTTATTTATTTTGAGATGACACATAGAGCACATAGTACCATTAACAAAAATTGAATTCTAAAGGGCGAATTTGTCTATTTTTTAAGTTCAGACTACAATTGAAAAAATTAGAAGCTCCATGATCTAGGGTTGATTTGACTATTAGAATTTGTCTATTTTGAGATCAAGTTTTAATTTGACTCCTTTGTTACAAGTTCAAGAACTAATATATATAGGGTACTACCAATATCGATGTATATATGGTCTAGCAAAAAGATTGGTTAAGGTCATATTATATTCTATTGAGAAGGTTTTAACCTTTCATATACCTAACTCGGAGAATATTAGATTCGGGTCAATGAAACAAAACTTGGAGACCTTGTTTTTATATGTTTATATAAAAAAGAAAGACAAATATTTATATAATACACGGGCAGTGGAGTTTAACAGACTATACAAGCGGGTCCTGATGGGTGACATGTGTTCTCTAGGGACTAGATTAAAATATTTAAAACTTAATTAATTAAAAAAATTGACATGTGTCAACTTCACAAGCTGCTTGTGGAATCCAAATTTTACACCATCCAAAAAGAAAAGCGACTTATGAGATGTGCATTATGAATATGACCATAATTTTCGTCTATATTCATTCAGACAATAGAACTAGCATGATCTTTTAAATTAAGTTTTTTTTCACATCAACGACACGCGTCATGCTTTAATTGTCTTGTCCACGTCTTCAAAATGAGTAGTGACCCATACACTTTTTTTTTTGGTTAAAAACCCATACTTGTATCCACATAATTAAGCTTGAAATATTTGTACACTTTTGATAGTTTGTACTTGTACATTATTATAGAGTTTAAAATTAAGTATAAGAATTATTGATCGTTCCAGTAGCCTTGCATGCAGATAACCTTATATGTGGCCAAAAATGTAAAAAAGAAAAGACATGAGATACATATATAGATCATATCTAGATCCAGCAAACCACTTATAAATTGAAGAGAAATTATTACACGAGACAAAATCTCAATGACTCAATATATATGGTCCGATATTGATTTACGGATTTTATTTGTGGTCGCCTTATATATGGCCAGCTAAATTAAAGTCCAACCACAATCAAGCAAATACGTACGTCCGTGTGGACCTGGCAATTGTTTCCTGTTGGATATATATGGTTGTATGTCCTTAGAGAAAGGTCACCTCCACATTTAATTTGAGTCCGTGATTAATTTGTATATATTCCCGTATCATATATATGGAAAAATCCGAATCTTCCATTTCTTAAAATATATAGATATTCAATTTGAATCTTATGACTGCCTTGGTGATTTTGTATTTTCATATGAGAATGGTATATTCTTCTTTTTTTTTTTTGGACATGTATATTCTCATCATTTTAACCAAAAAAAAAGTATATTCTCATCAATATTATAGAGGTTACAACAACTAAGTTATATATTATTTATCTACATATAAAAAAATGTAGCGATTATGATACAACAACCTAAAAGTTGAATAATGCACAAATTGATATATTATATAAGACAAGAGATTAATTTTTGTATCCCCTCAAAATAACGACATCATAACTCCAAGCTAATATTGGAGTCGATCGAGTTGCAACGCGTTGCGTTAGACCCATATCGAGGAAGCTATTTTAGCACATATTTTTATCATTTACAAAGACTCGAATTCAAGATTTTATTTAAGGAGCATTGAACTCCTTCCACTCAATCCAATATCATACAGAGATACTGCGGCATTTAATAGATTTTTGTATCTACCCATGAATGAGGGCATTAATGGCCTGTTGCGAGGTGGGGCAAGTAGCTGGCGGATAGTAGGCGGATATTCGATCCGTCCGAATCCGTTTAGGGTGGATTTGGATAGTGATATATGGATACGGGGCGGATTTGGATAGTGAAACCACTATCCGTGGCGGATTCGGAGCGGATGCGGATAGTACCCCTCGGATATCTGCTATCCAAATCCGTTTATATATAAACGGATTTAGAGCGGATATCCGATCCGTATCCGCCATATAAATCCATTTAATATCCCTTCAGCCCAAATATATTAGGTATTGAGACCCAAATGAGTTTTTAGTTTTATCTTAAAGCATACCCCATTAAAAATCCCTATTAAAAGTGAGTTTTAATTGGATATTTGCTATATAAACGGATTAGGCGGAGCGGATACGGATAATAGCAGGCGGTGGCGGAGCGGATTTGGATACTAGTTTTAAAAAATAGACGGATATTTAGCGGATGCGGATATCACTAATTTTAAATGGATACGGATTCGGATAGTGAGATTTAGGTAGATATCCGATCCGCTGCCATCCCTAGGAACAAGAGATAATTAGGCACAAGCGGAAATCCAGAAACTAGCAAGGCATCCTGATTTTGATAATTTTTATTACAAATCAAGTAGTATTTTTGTATTTTTATACAAGCTTTAATCAGCAGTAGAGTAGTAGTTGAAGATCATATCGTATATGATCAATAGAATTTGATATAAAACTAACATTAGCTGTTGTTAATTAATGTTTTGATCAATATAATATGTACTACTTATATTTGAAAAATAATACTATTTTGATACAGTTTTTTTTTTTTAAATCAATTTTTGGTACAAATTTTGAATATTTGCGCAACCTCATTGTCCCACCCTAATATTCTACCCACTAACCAGCAATGACGATGTGGACTTTTGTTTTTGACTGCCCACGTGCTTTTTAGTTTTTCGGTCCACCCCCTACACCCACCACATGTTAAAAGTATACCCAACTTATTTCTTTATTACTATTTAGTCCCCAGTTGTTATTCATTATTTAAAATTGCCCCTCCAATAATTGTTTCTTTTCTTCCATGAGACATAATTAAGTAATAATTCAATATGGCCCTACAAAAATAAAATTTGTAGCAATTGAACTCCAATAATTGACCCCAGTCGAAATAAAATTTGTGACTATAGAATATCAATATCGAGGACTTTTAGTACTAAATTAGAATATATGTATGTAATAATAATACATGTAAAAGTTTTGTATAATAAGTGATACATGATTCACATCTTTTGTTTGAATATATGTTTTTAATCTCTTTCCCTCAACTAAAGGCAAAAATTATAAATAAAACACGCACATCATGATTAATAAGAAAGTGAATATTATATTTTAATTGTTAGTTCAACTGGTATAGATATACCTATACTATTGTATTGTATGTGGGTTGTGTCCCCCATGTGTGGACTTGGTTAATATGTTACTTTTATTAAATTAGTAGACATAGTACTTATTTGATTATATAAAGAGATATTTGATTGTGATTTCCGCTTATATCTATTCTCTAAGAAAAAAAAAGATAGTGGATATTATAGTGGTGGGTATTTGGGTAAGTAAAATTTTTTAAAGGGAGGGACTACACATACTAAATAACTATACTAAAGGATAGTACTTTGTACAAATATTAAATACATTTCTATTTTTTGATTATTCCTTCACTCACCTCCAGAGACGAAGTCTACTATAAGATATCTAGGTGTTTGGAAATAATGATATATTTTTTTATCGTTTGGACACATACAAATTTAAGATTAAAAAAATGTAAGTACTATTTATAAGAGTAGCAGAATGTTTTGCAAAGAAGACCGATTTGTATTGTATTTCACTTGAGTATATATAGTACAAGACTAGCTAAAAGATAAGCTAAGAGTTTGAATGTTACAAGTTAAACTAACTGATAAGTCTAAGAATTTAAACTATGAACTTTGACTTAATTTCCTATCTGTTGAGGAGTTTGAATCCTTATGTGATAAGGATTTGAAATCTTCTCCAATACCTCCCCGCAAGATGGAGGATCCATTGGAGACTCCAATCTTGAGTAGCAGCTCTTTGAATCGAGGATGAGATAATGGCTTTGTTAAGGCATCTGCAAGTTGACTTTGGACGAGATGTGCTTGACATTGAGCTGACCCTCACTTACTTTATCTCTGACAAAAAAGTAATCAAGAGCAAGATGCTTCATCCTTGTATGAAAGACAGGATTGGCACACATATAAGTGGCACTAAGGTTATCACAATAAACCGTTGGTGGCTGAGATGAGAAGAGACACAATTCCTTGAGTAAGGACTGGATCCATGTCAATTCAGAAACTGCAGAAGCTATGGCCCTGTATTCTGCTTCCGTTGATGATCTAGCAACCGTAGTTTGCTTCTTTGAGCTCCAAGAGATTAGAGAGCCACCAAGATAAATGATGAAAGCAGAAGTAGACTTTCTGTCATCAAGATTAGAAGCCCAGTCAGAATCGGTGAAGGCAGTGAGATTGAAAAACTTCTCTCGATTTATGCAAAGGCCATGATAGATCGTCCCTTTTAAATACCGAAGTACTCTTTTCAAGGCTGTAAGATGAGTTTGTGTTGGACGATGCATGTACTGAGATAGTTTGTTGATGGCAAAGCTAATATCAGGACGTGTAAGTGACAAGTACTGCAAGGAGCCAATGATTTTCCTGTATTCTTCTGCATTTGCTGCTGCTGTGCCATAATCCAATTTCAGAGGGATTGTTGTTGATAATGGAGTATTGACCTTCTTTTCCCCTGCCATATTGGTCCTCTCAAGTATATCATTGATATACTTATGCTGTGATAGGAAAAGACCCTTTGTCTGAGGAAGTACTTCAACACCAAGGAAGTAATTGAGTGTGCCAAGGTCTTTAAGTGAGAAAGCCTTTGAGAGATCCTGAACAAAACTTTGAAGAAATGTGGAATCATTGCCAGTTAGAATGATGTCATCCACATAGACTAACATATAAGTAACAATATCACCTTGTCGGTAAATAAATAGAGAATGATCTGCCTTTGAATTCTGAAATCCTGACTTCATCAAGTAAGAGCTCAAGGCGGAGTACCATTGTCGTGGTGCTTGTTTGAGACCGTATATGGCCTTTTTCAACTTACAAACATAACCAGGCCGTGTTTTGTCATGAAAAAGAGGAGGTTGCTTCATGTAAACCTCTTCTTCGTAGTGTGCCTTGAAAAAAACGCATTATTGACATCAAATTGATGCAATGGCCAGCTATTTGAAGTTGCAATGCAAAGAACTGTGCGAACTGTGACAGGCTTGACAACAGGACTAAATGTTTCATTGAAGTCTAAGCCCGGCCGTTGAGTGAAGCCCTTGGCGACAAGTCTGGCTTTGTACCGAGAAACACTACCATCTGGATTTCTTTTAATTCGGTAAACCCATTTGCAGCTTACTACAGTTCTGTCTGATGGTGGTGGTACCAACTCCAAGTGTTGTTTTTTTGAAGTGCATGAAGCTCATCTAACATAGCACTCTTCCACTCTTCATGTTTAATGGCATGTGTTGCACAAGATGGCTCAATAGATGGAGGAATGGGGTGTCTGGTGGCAATGAAAAGTTTCTTTGGCTTGTATATATTATTCTGTGAATGAGTAACCATAGGATGTATTCTTTGTGAGATAACTGAATGGACAGGAGCTTGTGGTGAAGAGATTACCTAAGTTGTTGCTGGTAGATCATCATTGGAAAGAAGTTGCTGCTCAGGGGCAAAGTTTATAGCTTCTGTGGGCTGCACCAGGCTGGAATTTATCGATGAAGAAGTGGAAATAGATGTAGTAACAGGAACTTCAAACAAGGAAGGTGACAAAGGATCGAAACCAATATTATGTGCAGTGAATTGTGTTGAGAAAGGAAACTGCAATTCATCAAAAAGAACATGGCTAGACACATAGATTCTATTTGTATTAATATCCAGACAATAATAAGCACTTTGATGCTTAGAGTATCCAAGCATCACACAAGGAACTGATTTTGGCTCCAATTTATGATTTCTATAAGGTTTGAGCCAGGGATAACAGAGGCACCCAAAAGTTTTAAGCTTCATGTAGTTGGGTTTTTCTTGAAAAAGACATTCAAATGGGCTTTGGTTGGCAAGATTAGGAGTGGGTAGCCTGTTAAGAAGATAAACAGCAGTTGTAAAGGCATATGTCCAATATTTCAATGGCATAGAGGCTTGGTGTAAAAGAGTGAGACCTGTCTCAACTATACTCCTGTGGCGTCTTTCAACAACAGCATTGTGTTGTGGAGTATATGGTGGTGTCTGCAGGTGTTGAATACCAGAAGATGCAAAGAAGCAACCAAGTTTGTCAAATTCACCACCACAATCAGAATAAATGGAAACAATGGTAGTTTTGAAAAAAAAAAAATGGTATAGTTGGTAATAATCTGATTTATTTTTGAGTGGAAACAACCAAGTATATTTGGTATAATGATCCACAAATGAGATGTAATACCTGTAATCATCAATTGAAACAACTCGACTAGGCCCCCATATATCAGTATAAAGAACTTGCAAAGGAGAGGTAGAAGTAATAGTAGAAACTGAAAATGGCAATTTATGCATCTCATTGCAAGAACACGAATTACATAATTGAGCAGACACTTTAGTGGTGCAAGGTAAAGAAGATGAATTAACTAGAAATTGAAGAATCCTAGGGGATGGATGACCTAGCCTCTGGTGCCAAACATTGGAATTTGTTTTGACTCCCACATAAGCTAAAGCTTGATTATTGATGATTGGTGCAGCTGTCTGAAGCTCATAAACTCCACTATTACTCGGGCCTTGAGCAAGAGCCTCCCTCGAATGAAGATCCTTTACAACAAAACAAGTAGGAAAAAATTCAACAGAGGATGAGTTTTGAATGCAAAATTTGTTAACAGAAATAAGATTCCTATCTGCTTTAGGGATAAAAGAACATTCTTTAATTTGAAAATTTAGAGGGAGTGGAAAAAGAGACTGAACCAATGTGAGAAATTGGAAATGCACGACCATCCGCAATTGTCAGCTCATCTGTGCCTCCATACTTGGCATGAAGTTGCAAGTTTTGAAGATCATTGGTGACATGATCTGTAGCACCCGTCCATAAGCCAGTTGGGTTTGGTGTTTGTGGAAGCAAAATGAACAGAAGGCTGAGATTGTTTAGGCCTTATTTTGTAACACTGCTTTGCAGAGTGTCCCGGTTTGTCACAATATTGACAAGTGACCTTTGCAGATTGTTTCCTCTGAAAACCAGTGTCATTAGCAGAATATGACCGATTTGAATTAAAGGACCTGCTACTTTGTTTGTGTCCAGGGTGGAAGGATTTTTGAGCCACATGAACTGATGGAAGAGCAACTTCAGAATGTTCAAGCTTTTGCAGATGTGTTTCATAATCCACAAACTTATCAAAGAGTTCTTCAAAGGAGATGGCAGTTTCTCTGGCTCGTATACCTGCTACTAGTTCTTTGAATTCTGAGCCAGCACCATTTAGTGCATCAATAACAAGATCATCTTCTTGGACAAGAGAGTTGATTAAGGCCAACTCATCAGCGGTGTGCCGAAGCTGCTGAAAGTATTCAGAAATTGACTTGCTTCCTTTTGGTGATGTGAGTTTTTCACGTAGATGCATCATTCTGGATCTTGAACGATTTGCAAATAGTTGCTGAATTTTGTTCCAAGCCGCAGCAGAAGTTTGGCAGGCAGCAAAAAAAGGAACAACAGTTTTGGTCGAGGAGGCAATAATGCCATGGAGTAACAACTGGTCTTGTTGAACCCAGTGTTCATACGCCGGATTTGGAATCAAGGAAGGAGGAGTAGAAGTAGAATTGATTTGGGAAGGAGGACAGATTTTGGATCCATCAATATAGCCACTGAGTTTGTGCCCCACAAAGAGAGAATTGAACTGAGCTCGCCAAGAGGGAAAATTTTGGGGACTTAACTTGATTGGAAGTTGAGCTGCAGCGTTGATAGTTATCAAAGAGGGTAAGGAATTTTCAGAAGAGTTGGAGTTAGATGAGGTGGAAAGGATATGAGAAGAAGAAGACATTGTAAAAGAGAAAAGAAAAAAAAAATTGAGGTGGTTCAAAACTGAACGAACCTAGCTCTATGATACCATATAAGAGTAGCAGAATGTTTTGCAAAGAAGACCTATTTGTATTGTATTTCACTTGAGTATATATAGTACAAGACTAGCTAAAAGATAAGCTAATAGTTTGAATGTTACAAGTTAAACTAACTGATAAGTCTAAGAATTTAAACTATGAACTTTGACTTAATTTCCTATCTGTTGAGAAGTTTGAATCCTTATGTGATAAAGATTTGAAATCTTCTCCAATACTATTCTTTCACGGATAACTTTTCCTTTCTGAAATAAAATATTTTTGTTTGGGTTGGTTTTAGAGACATTTCCTCAATTAATATATTATATTTTTTCCATAGATATAGGCGCTGTTGAGACATTAAATGTTATATAGTTTGTTGATATGGAATGAATCCCACATTGCTAAGGGAATACAAAGGCCATTGGTTTATATAAGCTTAAGTGCTATAAAGGTTATCTTTGGATAACTAGTGGGCTAGTGGATAATTTAGGTCATTTGGGCTTGGTTTGTCTACTAATGGGCCTAGGTCAATAGACTAATTTTATTGGTCTATGATGAGACACTTGGGGCACTTGGGCATCTTGGGCTTTGATGACTTAGAAAAATTCTAAGTCTTAATTTTTTATTTTCCTTAAGTAAAATTCGGTATACCTATTTGAATAGGTATAAACTACCAAAAACTGTCTTTTATCTGATAGATACCTTTTAATTAGGAGACAGTTACAAGAGGTTATGTCTTTTCACGTTTTATAAATAGGAACGTGATTTTCCCCTGATAACAATCAATTCTTCTACTTCTTCCTTGGATGTTCTTAAGTGGCTTAGTTGTATCCCAAATACAACTTGTTTGATTTCTCAAGCAATATTGTATTTGAGAAAGTGTGGCGCCTCTAAGTCTTGTTTTCTCTATAATTTCAGAAAATTTCTAACATTAAAAAGGTGAGCAAAAAGAATATGTCAAAGTAAGAGTAGTAATCATACATAATTTAATTTCATTTTTGCAAATTATCTTTGAAATAATGCTAATTGATGATTTGGTTAATTGAGTATTTGAAACGTTCAAAGATTCAAAAATTGTAGTAGTATTCATTATATTGATGATATTAAATTTCAATCATTTAAATATTGAAAATATCCTAATATTGAAAATATCCTAGGCTGCTGATGTCTCATTGTTCCTTTCCACCCGCCTCAAACATGATGTTCCAATTGGTTGGCAAATGCCTCCAGGTCATTGTGTGAAGATTAATGTGGATGGTAGTTCTCGCGGTAACCCGGGCGATTCAACAACAGGTAGAATCATTCGTGAGAACAATGGTGGTTGGCTTGGTGGCTTCACCTCTCATGTAGGAGTCTCCTCGATCACGGTGGCTGAATTATGGGCAATTTATCATCGACTTTTACTTGGCTAAAACAAAGGTTATCGTGAGGTGCTATTGGAGTCTGATTCTCTTGCTGCTATTACACAGATTGCCTCATTAAGATCTACCAGGGGTTCTTGCAATAGAATATTGATTTCTGCGATACGAGAACTCATTGCTCGTCCATGTAAGTGTACTATCAAGCATATCTATTATGAGGTCAATATCTACATCCCATTTTGGTTGGCTACTCATTTTGATCATCTCCAGTTGGGTCTCCATATATTTGATTCTCCTCTTCAGAAACTTACATCGCTGCTTACAGCTAATGCCTTCGAAGTAGTATGGCCCAGTGCCATCTATTTTCTTCATTGTAATTTTTTATTAGTTTCTTTCCGTCATATAAAAAAAATCCTAATATTATAATACTACTATAAGTGATTTGGTTTGGAAAATATTCATTAATTAATTACTTGATGATTGATACTTTAATTAAAATTTAAACATATCCCAAAGGACCCAAACATAATTAGCATTTCAATATTATATTCATGAGTTGTAAAAAAATAAATAAATAATATTTTTGAGTTTAATAAATAAATAACATTAGTATTTTCTTCTTCTTCTTTCTTTTTAGATTGAAATCATACATTGCAGTGTTAACTTTTGACTTATATATTGTTTTTGATCACGTACTTCAGAAACTAATAAGTGATGGTAAACGTTACTAACTTTTTTTTTTAAACAAATAATCAATTTCATTAATCAATAATTAGAGATCACAAACGCCGAGAGGAATAGTCCCGCACCACACGTTATCCAGCTCAATCTCCCATGACACGTGGGTAATTCAGGTTCAACCAGGTATACTGAAACTGAGAGTCCAGCACTCTATCACCAGGCCAAATACCCGATGACATAAACATTACTAACTTAGGAGCTAATTAACATAATTAATATTATTTATTTATAAATTAAGCCAAGATTTTTTGGGTTGGTTTTATTCTTGCCATTTTTTTACTTTTAGAGACATCCCCTCAATTAATATATATATATATATATATATATCTATACTATATATAAAAGTACGAATAAGGGGAAATTTTATGTTTTCCGATTGTACCCTTATTTTTAAAATATATTTCCAATTGTATTCTTTTTTTTTAAAAACGTATTTCGGGGTCGTTTGGCATCGTTTTCGTTTTTCTGTTTTTTGTTTTTGTTTCGTTTTCGTTTTGTTTTTGTTGCGCTGTCAATTTTTGAAAACAAAAACATGTTTGGATATACAATTTGGTTGTATATTTTTAAATAAAAAAAAGTAGAAAAAATTGGTTAAAAAGAATGCGAGTTACTGTTCATCATTGTGCTTCTGTGTTTTGGAAGTGTTTAGGAAAAAATGAAAACACAAAATTCTTGCTTCCACTTTTTTCCAAAACACTGCTTCTGTTTCCAAAATTTTTGAAAACAGAAACAAACTGCCAAACATGTTTTCACTGTTTTGTATTGAAAAACAAGAAATTGGCACCAGAAAACAAGAAACGAAAATGATGCCAAACGAGCTTAAATTGCCATTACTAAATAATATTTTAATTATTCAATTATTTTTTAATCATAAATTATTCCATTATTACTTATTAGATTATATAATACTTATATTAAATTAGGTAAATTATACAATACACCGTCAGTGGAGTTTAACAAACTACAGAAGCGAGTCCTGAAGGGTGACATGTGTCCCTTAGAGACTAGATTGAAATTTTTAAAACTTAATTAATTCAAAAAATGGATATGTGTCAACTCCACAATCCGCTTGTGGAGTCCAAAATTTACACCGCCCGTGTATCAAATAAATCACCCATTAAATTATAAGAAAGTCATTTTGGTTTCTTGTTTCCAACGTTCTATTTAATTTGCCAAAGTATATAATACACCGTTGTTGGAGTTTAGCAGACTACACAAGCGGGTCCTGAAGGGTGACATGTATCCTATAGGGACTAGATTGAAATATTTAAAACTTAATTAAATAAAAAATGAACACGTGTCAACTCCACAACCCGCTTATGGAGTCCAAAATTTACACCGCCGGTGTATCAAATAATTGCCCATTTAATTTTACCTTATGTCTTTGTTTCCAATCGTTGTATTTAATTTTTCTTTTTTGTCTTTGTCTCCAACGTCCTATTTGGGCTTAAATAAGCAAATGTGCAATGGGCCTTTGCTTTGGATGGTCCAATTTCTCATTCTTATAGGGCCTCTTTTTGGTACGTTTTGGTGGGTAATTAGTTTGAATATTCAGATCCTATATATATCTTATTAGGTCATGATGACTTTATAACTATTTATACTATATATAAAAGTACAAATAAGGGTAACTTTACGTTTTCCTATTGTATCATTAAATATATTTTTAAATTGTCATTATTAAATAATAATTTAATTATTTTACTATTAAAATAATATAAATTCATATTATCCTCATTAATTAGGATCCAACGTGGCCAATAGAGACGCCCCACATCATCTTTAGCATCTAAATTTTCGTCCAAAACATTCTCCAAGTCGATTTAGGAGAAAATCAATTACGTCCAGAAATTATAAGGGCAAAATCATCCATCGAAACGACAAAATTAGGTCTCGAGATAATATAAAAGTTGTAGATCTTGGAATTCTCTTTCCAACAATATCTCATTTGCATTTTTGTGAGTTCTAGATCAAAAGTTATGAATTTTCTTCCAAAACTGCTCTTGTGAAGTTCCCATTTCAATAGGATTTAACAATGCTGCATCATGACTGAATCATTATTGTCCTTCTTTGGGCTTCTATATTAACGAATTGGGTCTAAAAATATCAGATTTAGACTTCAAGTCATCTGGTTTGGCAATTTGAACTTCATAGACTCAAACGAGCCTAATGGGCCGAAATGAGACAAAATCAATAGTTTCTCCAAAGCTATCTATACTATATATAAAAGTACAAATAATGGAAAACTTTATGTTTTCTGATTATACCCATTTTTTCAAATATATTTCTAAATTGACATTGTTAAAATTTATTATTTAAAAATTAATTATAAAATTTCAATTTAGACCGAATTATAAGTTTGTAAAATTGATTTTCATTGCTACGAATAATGAGAAACTTTATGTTTTCTGATTGCACCCTTTTTTCCAAATATATTTCTAAATTTTCATTATTAAAATTTAGTATAATTTTATTATTCAAAAATTAATTAAAATTTTCAATTTAAACCGAATTATAAGTTTGTCAAATTGATTTTAGTTGATGAACATGCAAACTTCCTTTACTATTATTTTTTGAATTTAATATTTTACTTTTAATTTTAATTTTTAAATGTTAATAAAAAAATTAAACTAATACTAACACATACAATACTATTGTTAGTGAAGCTCCATCTCTTCGTTATATAATTTTTTGCCGCATTCACTTTGTTCAATTGGAAATTGTTGAGTTAGAAGAGTAGGTGATATTATGATTTTGATTTTCTTGTCTCTATATAGTTATCAAAATTTCATAAGAAGGTTATTATAATTTCATGAGGAGGTTATCAAAATTCCATAGTGTGGTTACCAAAATTTCATTGGATCAGGTTATTAAAATTTCTTAGGTTGGTTATTGAAATTTCATAGGGTGGTTAATTATCACAATTTTATAGAAAGGTTGTCAAAAAGATTATCAAAATGTCGTAGCGAGGTTATAAGAATTTTATAGTATGGTTAACAAAATTTCATTATGAGGTTACTAATATTTCATGGGGAGGTTATTAAAATTTTATAGTGTGGTTATCAAAATTTCATATGAAGATTATAAAAGTCTCAATTTCATAAGGAGTACCAAAATTTGATAGAAGGTTATCAAATCTCATAGAGTGAATATCGAAATTTCATAAAGATCAGATTATCAAAATTTATATGAAGATTATCAAAATTTCATAGTATTGTTATCAAAATTTCAAAACGAGGTTATCAAAATTACATAATGTGATTATCAAAATTTCATAGATGGGTCAACAAAATTTTGTAAAGAGGTTATCAAAATTTCATAAAGAGGTTATCACATTTTCAAAATGTGATTACAAAAATTTCATAGTGGTAGTTCTGGGGAGGTTATCAAAATTTCATAGGAAGGTATATAAACTTTTATTATGGAGTAATCAAAATTTCAGGGAGGATATCAAAATTTCATATGAAGGTTATTAAAATTTCATAGTTTAGTTTTCAAAATTTCATAAGAGGGTCATCAAAATTTCATAGTATGTAGATCAAAATTTCATAGGGAGATTAACAAAATTTCATATTGAGGTTATCAAAAAATCATAGGGAGTTTATCAAAATTTGTAGTTATCAAGATTTCATAAGAAAGTTATCAAAATTTTATAGGGAGGTTTATCAAAATTTTATAGGAAGATTTATCAAAATTTCAAAGCGAGGTTATCACAATTTCATAGTGTGATTATCAAAATTTTACGAGTGTGATTACTAACAATTCATATGGAGGTTTTTAAATTTTCATAACGTGATTATCAATATATCATATGGAGGTTATCACCGTCTCTAGTGTTGGTTATCAAAATTTCATTGGGAAGTTATCAAAATTTCATATAGAGGTCTTCAAAATTCCTTTAAGAGGTTAACAAAATTTCATAAGAAGGTTAAAAAAAATTTATAAAAAGATTTCGAAATTCCAAAGTATCGTTATTAAAATTTCATAGGAAGATTATCAAAATTTCATAAGGGGATCATAAAAAATAGTGTAATTATCATAATTTAATTGAGAGGTTATCATAATTTCATATGAATTTTTTATTTAAACACGTAATATATATATATATATATATTATTTTTTCCATAGTATATAGGCTACTGCTCAACCCTGCATTCTAGAACTAAAAGTCTTCTCCTTTCTGTTTCTCTCCCATATTCTTCTCTTCTTCATCTTGTTGAGCGAATTGAACAAGAAAATGGTGAGGAAGAAGATAAGAGAGTACGATTCAAAGAGGCTTTTGAAAGCGCATATAAAGAGACTGGCTAATATCGACATCCCAATTTGCTCTGCTCAAGTATGAAAATGGCCACCTCCCACTTTTCTTTTTCCTCTTTTGCAATGACAATACAATGACTCAGAACAAGACACTAAAAAGACTACCTAACTTCATTTAAGACGAAGACTATAATGTTCTTTCTTCTTCTTTTGGTCTTGCTTAATTTTTATATCTAATACAAGAATAAAATTTGTTCATTTTTTTTTGTTCTGTTTTGAATTTATAAAGGTGACAAAATCAACAGACTTCACAGAACTATTGGAGAAAGAACCATGGATATCGTCGAAAAGATTGGTTGTGAAGCCAGACATGTTGTTTGGGAAACGAGGGAAGAGTGGACTCGTTGCTTTGAACTTGGATTTGGCTCAAGTCATTCAATTTGTCAAGCAGCGCCTTGGCCACGAGGTCATTTCAAATTTCATTAATCAGATTTACTCATTTTTTCCTCTTAGAAAAAATGCAGGTTAAGATGAATCTTTTTGGCTGACTTTGCAACAAATTGTTTCTGGGTTTTTTTTTGTTTAGATTGAGATTGAAGGTTGTAAAGGACCCATAACAACGTTCATAATCGAACCATTCATTCCTCATAAAGAAGAATATTACTTTGCAATTGATTCTGAAAGGCTTGGCTGCAATATAAGCTTCTCGGAATGCGGTGGCATTGAAATTGAAGAGAATTGGGACAAGGTTTAGTTTCTTTCATATATTTCCTCTGTTCTGTTCTGTTTTTTTTAATGATGCAGAGAAAAGAATGTTAATGGGTTTGATATCGCTATTCTTTTTTTTTTTCAGGTCAATTCTATATTTCTTCCTACAGATAGTCCTTTGACAGATGGGGAACTTGCTCCACTCATTGCCAGTTTACCTTTGGAGGTTTGGCTAAAAAACTCTGTTTTCTTCTGCAATTTTATTATTTTGCTATGTAGAGATTTTTTAGAGCTTAAACCTTCATTTTAATGGACAAAATTCCCATTAGTTGTTTGTAGATTACTGATATTTTACATTCTTTAAAAGTTAAAACTATGCTTTTGCTGTCCCAGATTCGAGGGAAAATTGGGAATTTCATAAAAGGTGTCTTCACTGTATTCCAGGGTATGAATTGTTTGTAAATCAAAATATAGTTCATCTTGGCCTTGATACTAGTATTTCCTTTAACCTTACTATTATTGTTCAGAAAATTTACACTTAGCTTTATTATTGTTTTGAAAAATGCAAAGGGTCTGGTTAATTTGCCTCTAATATAGTTTATATTTTTTTAAGCAGATCTGGATTTCAGTTTCATAGAAATGAATCCTTTTACTTTAGTTGATGGAGAGCCATACCCTTTGGATATGAGAGGAGAATTAGATGAGAATGCTGGTTTCAAGAATGAAGACAAGTAAGCATATATATATTTATGTCAGAAACCTCAAAAATTTCATTCTTCTTTCTTTTTTTGTGTCTAGAATTGAATAGAAAAGTGTCAAATTTGATATTCTCATTGATGTGCAGGTGGGGAAATATTGAATTTCCACTTCCTTTTGGCAGAGTCCTAAGCCCTGAAGAAACTTTCGTTGAGGAACTGAATGAAAAGGTTCAATAATCTGAATTTTGAAAGCCTTAATCTTGATTATGAATTGGTTCTGCAATAATCTATTGAATTTTGATAATGAGTTTTGGTTTTTAGGCTCTTACTTGCATGTTTCAATGCTTGCAGTCGAAAGGATCTTTAAAATTCACTCTTTTGAATCCTGGGGGACGCATTTGGAGCATGAATGCCGGAGGCGGTGCAAGCCTTATTTACACTGATACTGTGAGTCTTCTTTTCCAAATCAACCCATCTCAACTTGAATATTCAATATCTGTCTGATTTTGATGAAAACTTTATCAAATTGGTATGATCATTTGGATCTGAATTAGGTTGGAGACTTGGGTTATGCATCAGAACTTGGAAACTATACAGAATATGGAGGTATAACTGAGGAGCAAATGGTGAAGTTAGCCAGGGTCATACTTAATGTAAGATTAATTAATCCTTCAAATAATCAATTTCTACATGATTAAATTAGTGGAAAATCTGATAAACCAGATTGATTGCAGTTTGCCACAGCAAATCCTGATGGTCGCAAAAGAGCCCTTCTAGTTGGGGGCAACATAGCTAATTTGACAGATGTTGGTGCAACTTTTGATGGAATTATCAGAGCCCTTAGAGAGAAGGTAGGCCATTGTTGACAATAATATGCAACAACAAATTTCAATTTCATGCCTTCCATTTTCCCTTTATTTCATAATTTTTTATTTTTTTTTGCTGTGGCAATGGCATGAAAAGAAAACTGAGCTTCAAAAAGCAAATATGCATATTTATGTGAGAAGAGGGGGTCCAAACTATAAAACAGGCTTGGCCAAGATGCAAGCTGTGGGGGATGAGCTTGGAGTTCCTGTTGAGGTAATTCATGTTTCTGGTTTTCTGGGTTCAGAATTCAATTCCTTTTTTGAAGGTTTTTTTGTAGAAATTAATGTTAGCTGAGCATTTTCATGTTTTTGTTATAGGTATACGGACCTGAGGCAGTAATGACTGGAATTTGCAACCGAGCAACTGAGGGATTTTAATTCAGCTCTGAGAAAATGAACAAAGAAGTTTGTTTCTTTGCAGTTCAATTCATGGATTGTATTTGGCCTTGTGATTCAAAACATTTTCGTTATAGTTTCTTGCTAAAGAAATTGCCATGTTGGCTTTTGTCCTCAATGATTTTTAAATCCTTATATCTATATATATATATATATATATAGATACTATATAATCCAATCTTATATATAAGAAAATAAATACTCATGCAATTGTCATTTCTAATCAATTGTTCAATTTAAACCCTTTCTTCTTCTTTTTGGGTACATATTTAAACCCTTTCTAGTTTCTAGTTTCTATCATGTCTATTATAATTTTCCAACTACTTACGATAGTTTCCAAGAACTCAAAGCCTTTGACGAATCAAAAGCAGGCGTCAAAGGCCTTGTAGACGCTGGAATCACCAAAGTTCCCCGGATTTTTCGCCGGCCGAATAAGGTCCGAAATGACAACATAAATTATACTATATATAAGGTTATTTTTCTTAAAGAGGCAAGCACGACGTCGGCTACCTTTCCCTTTCCATATTAGCTTTTTCCAAAAGCAAGTAGTGAATTGCATTTTTCGCATTCTTTGATCTAATCACGTGATTGTTTAATATTTTTTTCTTTAAGTTTTGAATTCAAATCATGAGTATTAGGTTTATGGAGTCTAGTATATTGTCTGTGTTTCTAATTAAGAATGTTAGTATATTTCTTTATGATTATTATTATTATTATGATATATAAAGATTGTAAGATATATTATTACGTTTTCTTCAATAAAACCATTTATTTCCTTTTATTTAAGAAAAAAATGATTTCGATAGGGTAGGGTGAGATTTACGAGACAAGACTCTAGTGAGATTTTCAGTTCTCATTGTTTAACATATAGTATATCATCTATATATTGTTAAGGAGCCATGCATCTAAGGAAGGTGAGCCAACCAACCTTCCTTAGATGCTCCTTAATTAATTGGTTCCTTAACATATATATGTCACCTTCCTTGGATAGCTCCTTAATTGGTTCCTTAACATATACATATATGTATGGGGAAAAAAATTGAGTATAACGAAGTCTTTAATTGCCATAATGCCGTGTAGTTGTAGCTTAAAAAAGATTTCATCAAATGTTGAGAGTATCCAATTGATAACTATTGAATATTATTTCATCGAAAAGTTTGCCCAACACAAATTAATGAGCTTGTTGATTTCCTTTTTGTGATAATTTTTTTAATGTGAAATCCTTTTGCTAGAAAGCTCTTCCACATATTAATTGATAATATTGATATGCAGCAAACAAAAAAAAATTCAAAAAAAAACAAAAAAAAAATACTTTTTGCCCCGTCTGATTTTACCACCAATTATCCCGCCTAATAATTAAGATAATAAATTAATTGTAGGTTTAGCCCTTAATTACAAATAAGGAGAGTTTGTAAGGTAAATTCCTTGATTTTAGGATATTATTAAATAGGGTTTTAGAAATTATTGTGAAATTTTCCAATGTCATGTCAGGCGGGATATTAGACGATAGAACTAGAAGGTGCAAGTAGCATTACTCAAAAAAAAAAATTGACAATAGTGATGACTCTAGCCTTCACAAATCTTCCATATCTATTTTTTTTTTTTAAAGAAAATCTTCCATAACCAATTAATTGGCTTAAACACAAAATTGCACCCCGAACCATCACACAATGGACAATTTACAACCTGAATTTTTATTTTGGACAATGTCATAACCAAACTATCAATTTGGACAATTCACACCAAAATTGGATGTCAGTCAACTTTGCTGTTAGTCTGCTGACATGGAATTTCCAAGTTAGCACCAGAGAACCCAACCAGATTTTTAGGTCGTAAAATCCAAGGATTGCAACGGTGCAGATAACCGCAAAATTTTCACTATCCAAAACCGAAACTGTTTAACTATCCATTATCCGCATAAAAACCGCTTAAAATTCTAAACCTGATATCCAAATCCGCACGGAAACCGTTTTAGGATATCCAAATCCGCAACGCTTAACCATTTATTAAGCGGATATATCCGTCTAAAACCCCGAATCCGAATCCAAAACCGCAAAATTAACTTAATTTTATATTTTAAACGGATTTAATATGGTTTTTGGACGAATATCCGTTATCCAAAACCATTAATAAATTCTAAATGGTTTTTATGCGGATATTTGCTATCCAAAATCCTAAAACCGCTCCAAAACTGCAATGGATAGTATTTACTATCCAAAACCGCTCTAAAACCGTTTAGTAAACGATTTCGGATTTTAAACAGGTCGGATATCCGAAAAAAAAAACCACACCACTGTCCTCCTACATAAAACACCCGCCTTTAACCCTGACCCGACTGTTGAACCCTGGCCCAGACAAAAAAAGGACAAAAGAAAAATTAAAAGAAACTTAATAAAAAAACTCGTGATTTTTGGGAAAGAAAGAATCGACTGACAGAGATCGAAAAAGGTTGAGGAATTTGATGGAAAGAAGACAAAAGAGTGTTCATCGATGCTTGAAAAAGGTAAGAATTTGAGGGAATATTTCGGTTTTGCTAATTAGGTTTATGTCGAGTTTAGGGGTTTTTTAAATTATTATGGTCTTGGGTTTTATCTGGTGATTACTGTTGCTAATCTTTGATTACGGCACAGTAAATAGTGATTTTAAAATGATTAGGAGCTCTAATATCTTAGGGCTTAAGTAAAGAAATTTGGGTTTTGGGTTTTAATGGAAATCAATGATTTAGTTTTGCTTCGAGATTGAAGTTGGATTTTGCAAAAAGCCAAAAACATGTTAACGTGCTGTATTTTAAAGGTTTTCTGGTATGGGGATTTGGGTAATGGGGTTTCCATTTGTTTTCACTTTTCAGAGGCTTTATTTAGGGTGATATTTACCAGAACTTATATTATACTTTAGCACGTTACGATTAAAATTACTTATCTTCTAATCTATATTGATATATATTATATAAATGATGATACAGGGCCCCTAATCTATATATATATATATATATATATATTGATAGTATATTACTAGGATCCCACACCCAGGTTTTATGTTTTCTTTATTAGCTTATCAATTTTCAAGTGCCGCTGGACACTGTTATTGCATTAAACATCTGAAAGAAATCTTAAATCCAATCCCGTTTTGAGTAAGTAAAACTCTGCTTTCTTTTGGTGACTGTGTAATCGTTATTTTAAATATTGATATAGACTCGATCCAACCTAACTCAAACACTAAATAACTCTATAAAAGATTTATATATTGTGTGTATGGGATGTCTTTATTGATTAGTCACTAGACATTAATAAAATATAAACTTATTAATAAATTACA
>AWWV01014873.1:0-16912 GCA_001974805.1 Corchorus capsularis | reverse complement strand
GGGGGGGGGGGGGAGATTCACTTAATGTAAACTATATACCAAAATCTAAATTATTCATTATTAATAACCTGAATTCGAAAATTAAAATTTTATGTAAAAGGTATCCGGTACAAACCAAGTACCAATACTAATACATAGGTAGACAGATATACCCTGGACCCGATAAACAACAAAATAAAGTTAAAAAACACAAAAATTGTGGAACAAAAAATTCATGGACCCACCAGCTCGTCCTACGTGGCAAAATTATAATAAAGTGAAACTATTTTCAAATTTAATGATCTTCTTGGTTTCAGGAATTAAGAAAGCTTCAAAGTGTCTATATAAACCCAACAAATTTAGTTCAATCTTCGTGCACTTACAAAAAAACAAGTCTTTTAATTAGCAAATACTATAGTATTACTTCGTATAGTTACTAGTCACAAGTGCAGTGACATACATTTTCTCAAAAACACCATAATTTTAATTTTTAAGAATAGATCGAAAATGGTTGAGTCCACTTATGACCGAAAAAATGAGTTACTGGCTATTGACAGATCAAAAGCCGGCATAAAAGGACTCGTCGATGCTGGTTTGGCAAAGCTCCCACGAGTTTTCGTGCATGATCACTTGAAACTCGAGCTGAAATCAGGCCCCCCAGCCGCCAACGTCGAGATCCCAGTCATTGACTTGGGAGGTGCCAATGAGAGTATCAAAGACTCCACTCGACGGACGGCGATTATCAACCAAATCCGAAATGCTTGCCAGAAATGGGGATTCTTCCAGGTTGTTAACCATGGAATCCCTGTAACAACCCTGGAAGAGACCATCAATGGCATCCGAAGGTTCCACGAGCAGGATCCTGAAGCAAAAGAGGAGCTTTACTCCCGTGACGAATCCAAGAAAGTCACTTTCAACACTAAAATTGACATGTCCCAAGCCCTCACTGCGTACTGGAGGGATACCCTCACTTGTGTCATGGCACCTCACCCCCCGGCCCCCCAAGAACTGCCTGAAGCCTGCAGGTAATATATATATTTAACTACGTTTAGCACCATTGTCACAAAACTTTCCCCATATTCAAAGTGATTCGAAAATATATCATGAACACCAACACTTGTTCAGTTAATTAAGTGGAAGGAGCTCAATGCTCTTTAAACAAGAAGTCTCAAGTTCGAGTCTTGTAAATAACGAAAACTCATGTGCTAGAAGAGCTTCTCTGTATAAGAGCCGGCATGCATGACTCGACTCTAGGTCTAGTTGGAACCTAATGTGATTATCGAATACCGGAAGTTTGATAATTTTTTTTTTAAAAAAAAAAACTAAATGTTTTTGAACCTTATTGTTATTGCAGGGACATAATGCTTGATTACACCAACAATGTGATGAAGTTGGGGCTTACCCTTTTCGAGTTGTTGTCTGAAGCTCTCGGGTTGAACCCTGATCACCTCAAGGATCTTGGCTGTGCCGAAGGACTTTATGTTATGGGTCATTACTACCCTGCATGTCCTGAACCAGAACTCACCATGGGCACAGGAATCCACACAGATAGTGGTTTCCTCACTGTGCTCCTTCAGGACCAAATAGGTGGCCTCCAAGTCCTTCACGACAACCAGTGGATCGATGTCACCCCAATTCCCGGAGCTCTTATAATCAACATTGGAGACTTGTTACAGGCAAGTAATCTATGATGATTTGATAATTAATTATCGCCTTCCGTCCTTGTATATAAGTAGTTAATAACCGAAATCTATCGTCGGTTGGTAAGTTTTATATACCATACCAAAATTACCCTCTTAACTTTTCAAACATTTATCTCTTTTCACACCTATTACAAATCTCTATCCTAACTTTCAAGTCCTTGTCTCCCTCCATAGTTAATAATGAAAGAGTACTCAAATAGGGTTAAAATTGAATAAAGAAATTTAATGGTTTTTTGGTGTATGAGGATTACAAATAAATAAAAACAATAAGTTGTGACTTTTATAATATAGGAACAAATGGATGTACTCTTTTTCTTTCTTGAGGATTTTTCTTACTGGGTTTTTCCTCTTGAAGGTTCTAACAGGCATCCTTATTTCCCAATATCACTTAATAAAATTTGTCTTTCAAAAAAAGGAACAAAGTGAGTATTAATCATTATTTTAATGGCTTGGTAGATTATCTTTTTACTAAATAGTAGTACTTAAAATTATTAATAGGAATTTCTATGAGATAATTCTTTTCTTTTTTAAAAAAAAAAGTACTTAAAATTGTTGACAATGTTATTAAGGATTTGAAGACAATGTTGAGAAATTGACATCTGTTGAAACATAATAAAATATTTTTCAACCTCGGAAAACATTTGGTCCGTGGTACATTTGTCTAAGACAAACTTCATTTGTGTTTTACTTTTCTGCAGCTGGTCACAAACGACAAATTCATAAGCGTCTATCATAGAGTGCTGGCAAAAAACGTTGGACCTAGGATTTCAATTGCTAGCTTTTTCCGAACATATATTCAACCAGACAATTCCTTAAGAATGTATGGACCGATCAAGGAGTTGCTATCCGAGGAAAATCCACCACTTTACAAAGAAACCAATGTGGTCGACTATTTTAAATTCAAGCACATTAAAGGAGTAGAAGGGACATCAGCTCTTGCACATTTCAAGCTCTGAAACTAAATAAATGAAAATGGCGCTTTCGTTAAAGAAGAGAAACTTTGAGGACCACAATGAAACAAGTTTTTCCACTTTTTGTGTTTCATAATTCTTGTGAGCCCTTTCATGTGTGTCAAATAAGGTTAATCCTATTGCTCTCTACGGGGGATTAATTGTCAAGTTTTGTGAAAATGGCGGTTTTTTTTCATTGATATATATATATTATGTAATAAAATTCAAGGATATGGAGGCCCCTCCAATCTTGATTATCATATATGTTTCCTGTTAGCCAGCTACCTAGAGAGTACTTTTCTTTTCCCTCTATAGCGACACTGTAATTTACTAATTTTCGATCAATGGTAGAATATAAAGTGATGTTTTCGATTGAATACACACATTACTTTTTTTTTTTTTGAAACAAAACGGGATTTTATTCAATTAAGAAGGAGAAGGATTACATATATAGGAAGGTAAATAACCTTTCCATACTCTTTGATCACGTATCCTACATTCCGAACTAGCAACATTATGAGTCAAAACATTTGCATCCCGATTAATGAAAGAAAAAGAGACTGAATCAAACACTGAAGTAAGAGCTAAGATATCATGAATCAAAAATGCACTTGACCATAATGACTCTTTGCCCTTCTCAATCTCCTCAATAACTAGTCTACTATCTGAGACCATTAACAAAATTGAATTCTAGAGGGCTAATTTGTTCATTTTTTATAAGTACGTACAGCTGTACAATTGAAAAAATTAGAAGTTCAAGTGTTAATTTGAACTTCTAATTTTACAAGTTTGTTTCTCCCATTTGTCTTTGCAAATCAATTTGGTTTGTGTTTGGCCTTGTGATTCAAAACATTTTCGTTATGGCTTCTTGCTAAAGAAATTAATTACCATGTTGGGTTTTGTCCTCAATTATTTTTCAACCATCATATCTTTAGATACAATCTTATAAGAAAATAAATACTCATGCAATTGGTGTCATTTGTAATCAATTGTTCAAAGCCAAGGACAAAATTATACAATTTAAACCCTTTTCTATCATGTCTATTATAACTTTTCAGTAATCAAAGTGAAATGAACTTTTAATCTTATGCTATGAGGCAGAAAGATAAAATGGCTAAAGAGATTAATTAATTAATTAATTAACGTGTGGCAATAAGCAAATGTTTAATTTTGAATCATACAGGGCTACTGAATCAAGGATTACAGGTGAATCTGAACTGATGTGCTAGCCAAAGGACATGATATATATAATATCATAATCTGAACTGATGAATCAAGTATTCATCAACACCGTTTACAAAAATGATTCCTTGACCATTTTGTTTTGAATGGACGCAACAGACAAGTCAGTACCATTTTCCGAAAGAGATAGCTCCATATAAACATTGGTAATATTTTCTTCCTAATTATACATTTTTTCTTTTGGCCTTTCCATTTTTCTTTCACATTTCAGATTTCAAATTACTCAAATAAGTCTTTATTTAAACTAATGACCATCATTTTATCTATACTCTAATTCAGTTCCATATCATTATATTTTACACAAAGGTCATCTTCAAATAGCACAGAAAATGTATCGAAGATCATCATATGCTATAGTTATTTATTACAATAACAAGGTAGAGTTCCCCCATTTTGGCAAGCATAAAAATATATACAATGCTGATAATATATTTTGTATCCAGATAGTAACCTTAATCAATTAGTTTATTGCAATTTGAACCAGTATGAGTGAAAATTTGTTTGCTTACAACCTTGCAAATTCCAAGTAAAAAATTGCAATAAATCCTAAAACCTTAGGACTTAGGAGTTTGATGTCTAAAAATAGTATATTATCGTGTTTGCTCATCAGTTCATCTTTTGATAAAGTTTGATTATATGTACATTCATTTCTTTTTCTTTTTTTTCGATTTTTTACACATGAATCATCCTATTTGAATTGCAACTGCAAACTACCTATTTGATATGAAACTTAATAACAAAATACCAAAACATAAAGTTTAAATTTAGCTTCATTCTATTCTCCACCCCACAACGAAGCGCGGAAGAGAACCTAAACATCCAAAATTAAAATTTAAATCCAGCTTCATTCAATTTTCCACCCCACAACGAAGCGCGAGTAGAGAACCTAGCATTAGGGGGAGAGCAATAGGCGGTCCAAATCACCTGAACCGACCAAAACCGCCAGCTCTGTCCTTCGGTTTGGCGGGTTAGACCGCCAAAGGGTTAAGTACTAAACGGTCGGTGCACGGATTTGGGAATTTCAAAACCGTACCGACCCGAATAGACCGTTTAGTAGTATATATAATTAAATATATACTGTAATTAATAAACGGTCTAAACCGCCTAAAATCATAGAACCGACCGTATAACCGTCAATTGGTGGTTTCAAAAATTACTCGTCGATTTGTAATCGATTTTAATAACCACAAAACCAAAACTGAACCGAACTGACCGTTGCTCACCCTTTCTAGCATATATATATATATATATATATATATATATATACTATATATTATTTTTGTCCCCTATGGAAATTACTAACAAGTCCTTTCAACTTTTAACCTGGTGCCACCTTATCGCCCCATTTTGGTAATTTCTCACATCTAACATATTAATTTAAAGTCCCTCCTTAATCATCCATTATACTATATCTAATTAATAGCTAATTAATATCTAATTATTCCCCTTCATCCTCATTTTTTTTATTACACAAGATGATTAGAAAAGAAAAATGATTAAAAGGGAATTATGCTTCCTAATATTCAAGCATACTGATGACATTAGCCTACATACCTATTATTCCCCTTCATCCTCATTTTTTTTTATTAGACAAGAAGATTATAAAAAAGATGATTAAAAGGAAAAATGATACAATCGTTTTTCCTACTCAACTTTCATTCATTTTAACTGTTGAATGATATTTTATTTTAAGTAAATAATTAACAATCATTCCATTACATATACAATTTGATAAGAACCATCATTCTTATTTTTGGACTTTTATATAACCATCATATAGAAAAGACCAACAAAACCATATTTGATTCAAGGATTGAATGATATTTTATTTTAAGTAAATAATTAACAATCATTCCATTACATATACAATTTGATGGCTAAAGTTATTCAAATTTATAATTAACCTATCAAAGACTTAAAATCCAAGAGCTCATTGGATACTCAGAGTCATAAGATCATTAGAGGTAGTCGTAGCATACCATACCATATTTGATGAGAACCATCATTCTTATCATTGGATTTTTATATAATCATCATTTTAATTGTTTTACTGATTTCCAAATGCCAAAAGAGCATGAGCTAAAAACAGGACATGATTGTCGAATGAAGTAAGACTAGATAAGAAAGAAACTGTATTTATGTATTAAATATAGAAAAGACCAACAAAACCATATTTGATTTAAGGATGAATTGCACGGAAAGCAAAAAAAAATAAAAAATAAAAAAAATAAAAAAACGCCCGACACGCCAGCACGGTTACCCATCTCATATAAATTATAAGTATCTCTATACATCATGTGTTTTCTTGATAAGATCACTTACGCACCCCTTAACCGAAATTCCCTGTGTCATCTGCTATCTTCCATTGATTTTAATTTCTTGGTACGTACGGAGAAATTAAGTGAATGATTTTGACATGAGATTTTGGTACCTAGTAACTTCAATATGTCGGCAATTAAATTCAAAAAAACTATTTCTCTATGTAAAATGAATATTATAATATATGATAAACTATTTCTGTATGTTAAATGAATTTGATAATATGATAGCATTATTGTATGTAATTGTTTTTATTCTAATGTTTAAAATTTAGTAGTCATCAGACATTTGGCCTGATGGTAGAGTACTAGACTCTTAGTTTCAGCCTACCTAGACCATTGGGTCTTAGATTCAACTTTCACGGAATGTGAGTTTATTTGTAATTTGTTTATTTATGTATTTAGTAGGTAGGTAGTTTATTTATGGACATAGAGATTTATTTGAATTGTAATGAGATTTCATTGGGTTTATTTGTTGGTTCATAGATTAGCGTTTCAGTAATGTGCTAATCATGTAGCGGTGTACGGGTCTTTCTGTGCGTTTGTAATCCCAAATCAAGAAATAAAAATGATTCTTTCCTGAAAAAATATTTAAAATTTAGTTTCTTAGAATTTTTTATGACTGTAATATACTTGTATTGTATGTGTATATTCAAGGAGATTGTGTTTTACTTGTGTTTATTATTATTATTATTATTATTATTATTATTATTATATATTTATTTAAATTTAAACAAGGAGATCAGGAGAATGATAAAGTTCGAACTCACAACTTACATGACCTTCTCCATCTCTTTACGTACGACCATATATCAAGTCAATTTTGGTGGTACTATTTTTGTGTCATTGAAGAGTTGGTGCGTCTGGCCAAAAAAAAAAATGGTGCTTTGTAGTTTTGTCACAACTCACAGATAAGTTTTATATTATTTCTATGACTGACCAGTAACCATTTAAGGTAGTATTCTTTTATATGATTTTTGACATTTTCATTTTCTTTACATATATGATAACATTCATTTGAATTTGAATTCAAATTCATCTTTTTGAAAAAAATATAGTTTTATAATATTTGAAAATATAGTATATATATATTTTTTGTATTACATTTGTACTTTGTTTTTTTTGCTACATTTACATTTGTACTTTGTACTTTCTATTTGTTCAAAAAAGCTAACCAATTATATATTATGTAACAAAACAGGTAAAAAATCTATTATATGATGAAAGTTGGCAACAAATTTGCAAAGTTAAGTTGCTTTTGATTAATCATTTCCAGTTTTAGTTAATTAGTGCTTTAATTAATTATTAATGCCTTTCAACTAACATTTCCCCAACCACAAAATGTCCATACTCTAGGTAGTTTTTTTTTTTTTGGCAATAGTCCATACTAGGTAGTTTAATAATTAAAAAAATCTATCCGTATATTGTCCATATCAACCCTGACCTAATTATGTGACAGTTTTTTTTTTTTTTAACAACAAATTATGTGACAGTTTATTGTCCCAATTATACTTAATAAATATTGCAGTTGGCAGTTGTGTTGTTGATAGCTTAACCAAAGATTTGTGTACTTCATTTCAACGCTCCCATGCATATCATGATTAGCTAACAGTAAACCTTTCTTTACCTCAGTAAATATCTAATCTAATTTCTAATGAAAGCTTTGTTAGAAAATTTCTGAAAATAAGAAAAGAGAAACAGTACTTCGAGGAATCAAGTTTTCTCAAATACAATATTGTCTGACTATTTCAAACAAGTTGTATTTCTTATTTATAGAATGTGAGCAGAGACATCTTTTCAAGGGAACTTTTCGTCAATAGATATCTATTAAATTTGAAAAACTGTATTTACAGTTTTTGACAATTTATTATATTCAAAAAATGCCTTTTTTCCGAAAAATGCTTAAAATGCTTATTTTTTTGGTATATTTACAAGTTAACCTTGTTCGAGCCGGGTTGACCCACTATGGGGGTAAAGCTCCCCCAACAATGATTTTCTCCATTCACAAGACTCGAACCTGAGACATTGGCTTAAGGGGAACAAATGTCAAATCACTTGAACCAACCACTTGAATGCTTATTGGAAACAAAAATTTAAGACTTGGTACAAATTCTAAGTCATTTAAGAGTCCAAGGCCCAAGCGCAAGTGCCCCAAGTACCCATCTTTTGACTAATAAAGTTAGTCTTTTAACTAGGCCCATTCGAAGAATAATCAAACCCAAATACTTAAAACTCCCCACTTGGCTCATATTATCCAAAGATGATCTCTAAGCAACTTGGCCTTTATAAAACACTTGCTTTTGTATTCCATTATCAATGTGGGAAAAACCACTCAAATAACAAACTATATAACATTCCAAGACCTATGACTACAATTTGGAAACCTTTCGATTAAATACAACATAGAAAGAGGATTTAGTGTACAGCAACAATTATATGTATCATGCTTTTTACTATGAGAAATAAACAAGGGTTCATATATATAAATTAGCCAGGTAGTAGCTTCTACATAGTACATATATATAGCAAGCAAACTGTCAAATAGTTGCACACTTCTGAATTTCCTCCCATCTGCATAGTAACTCTTACATCAAGCTTTTCTGCAAACTACAATCATATCACACGCAAGAGCAAATCTGGATTTTTTTTTTCTGCTCAAATAAATATTGGAAAAGTAGTGCATAAATGTTTCTTGGTGTGGGGGCTGTCCTAATTAACATTCTATACAAACCCGTCATTACCTGCCAAGATTCTATACTTGTCTTTCCTTGTAAGATTAGTACACTCAAATCCTAAAGCTGTTGCAATTTGATTCTGGACATAATTGGCAACTTCAAACTTTGATTTCCCTCCAGCATGATGTGTTTGGGAACTTGGCAACTTGTTAAGAATGTTGACAAAATACGTAGGGTTTGGATTCATGAGGTGAAATGTCAAGTCCAAACATTTGAGTCCACTAGCTGTTGTTCCATGAAACATGGTAACCTGCAATTCCATAGCCACAGGAACGATTTCATCAGTGATCTCAGCAAATAAAGGACTAAACCTCAGCAAGTAAGGTTCTCTGCAAGTGGTTCCTTCAGGGCAAACCACAAGGTCACCTTGGCTCAAAAGCAACTTCATCATTTTCCCATCTTTCTCTCTATCTCTTGTTAATGGCACCGTTTTGATAGGCGAAATTGAGGAAAGGAACCTACTAATGCTGTAGGTAACAGCAGAAACAGACTTGGTGAGAGCCCAAGATAGCATAAGTGGGTCAATTAAAGTTCTGTGGTTACACACATAGAGCACACCACCTCCACAAGTGGTAGGCTGATGATCTGGCAGCGCTGGCTTCGACGCGGTAGTAACCACCCCACCAGACAAGGCCAATATAGGCAGAGATAACTTGAAAGGTAATGATATGTAAACAATTGTTCGGATGATGCTAAGTAGGAAGCCATATGGAAGCCAAATGAACATTGCTAGGGAAGCTAATGGGGTAGGCCTAAAAGCCAACCTTCCATCATGAAAAATTAATGGCTTTGGGTATCTTTTCCTTGGAAGGACTTGCCATTTCTTCTTTTCTGCCCCTGTCACCAAGTAAATTTCCTGTTGCAACACAACACAGATCATTTCAGATTTGGTTAATCATGTACTAATAAAAATCAGTGAGATAAAAAAAAAGAAATTCAGAAATGGGGTAAATATATAATATATTAATTACCTTGCAATCTGAGAAAATTTTATGGTTATAATAAGATTTTCTGCTGCAAACTAAACCAATACTACTATGAGTAGACATGAGAGGTTCAGCATCCATTTTTTCCTCCATTACACCCAAGAAATAACCGCGAAATTCCTTCAACTCTCTGGCAACAATAGTATTATAAATTCCCAAGTAATCTCTCAAGAACCCTTCAACCATGATCTTAGGCATTTCAGTTACTGCTACTTTTCTGTCATAGCTCATAACTATATCAAACCCTTGACGACCAATATCTTCCAGGAAGAACTTGGGCAAAATGGCAGTCCCAACGACTCTAAACTTGTCCTTCTTAATGCCAACAAAACTTACAAAAACCACAATCTTTAGTCCAACCTCATTGCTAATTACCAACAAAAGAAGAGGGTACAAAAGAAGCAAGATGAGAGCTCTAAAAGGCCCTCCAGCTTCAAAGGCCACAAGCATGAAGTAAGGAAACAATGAACATGACTTCAAAAGTGCACCTTCCACCTGAAAAACCAATGTCTTATCCACAAATATTGAGCCGTGTTTAAGAAACTTGAATTGGGTTGCAGCTGGGCCATGGCTGACCTTAACTCTTTGATAAGGCAGCTTCCCAGATGTTATTGTGAACACAACATCAAACAACATGGAAAGAGCTTTCAGTGGGAATTCCAAGAGCTTTTTAATCTTTTCCATTTTTTTTCTTTTGGCTTACAATGTGATTAAAAAAGGGGGGCTGCAAATTTATATACTCGTAATTGTTCATGAATTTTCAGTTCCTGTTCAAAAATAGACACGCATTCACGCAATGCCTCATTTATATTCCTGATCGATATATCTAACTGTAGTGTAGGCCGCGGCATGATCAATTGGTTTTTTACCTGGTAGAATTTTAAAAAACCTAATACAGGATGAACAGGATCATTAGACTTTCTTTTTTTATCATTAAAAGATTTGGTTGGCTACCTCATCTCTAAGGAGAGGGCAAACTGCCGATCCAATATGGGAATTTACGGATCCATTGGACTTTCACTTATGGGTTTTTTGGAATTTACAGATTGCCTATCAAATGGAAGACTGCGGTAAACAAGGATTCGAACCTAGATATGGTGCACGAAGAGTCCGAATTTTAACCACTTGTGCCAACTGCCATTGGCATATCTACTAGACTTCTAATATGATGTTATGAGGCAGAAAGATAAAATAGCTAAATAAATTAACGCCAATGATTTAAGTACTACACTAAACCCCTAATTAATTACTGAGGGTGTGCAACGGTCGGTTCGGTTCGGTTTCGGTTTTGCGATTCTCAAAATCGACTAAAAACTGACAATTAATTTTTGGAACCGTCAATCGACTATTTAACCGCCTAAATCGATTATACGGTTTAGACGATTATACGGTCGGTTAAACGGTTTAAACGGTTTGAACCGTTTAATAATTATATATATTATTATATATACTAGTTTTAGCTATCACGTGCGTTGCACGTGGCGCAATGTGTTTAAATAAAATATTCATATGAAATTATGATAACATCTCTATTAAATTATGATAATTACATTATTTTTTATGATCCCATTATGAAATTTTGATAATCTCCTATGAAATTTTGATAACGGTACTATGCAATTTCAAGAATCCTTTTATAAATTTTTTAAACTTTCTTATAAAATTTTGTTAACCTCCCCAAGGAATTTTGAAGACCTCAATATGAAATTTTGATAACTTCCCAATGAAATTTTGATAACCAACACTATGAGATGTTGATAAGCTCCATATGATATATTGATAACCACTTTATAAAAATTAAAAAACCTCCATATGAATTGTTAGTAATAACACTTCAAAATTTTGATAATCACACTATAAAATTGTGATAATCTCGCTATGAAATTTTGATAAATCTTTCTATAAAATTTTAATAAACCTCCCTATAAAATTTTGATAACTTTCAGATGAAATCTTGATAACTATAAATTTTGATAAGCTCCCAATGATTTTTTTATAACCTCATTATGAAATTTTGTTAATCTCCCCATGAAATTTTGATCTACATACTATGAAATTTTGATAACCCTCTTATGAAATTTTGAAAACTAAACTATGAAAATTTGATAACCTTCATATGAAATTTTGATATCCTCACTGAATTTTGATATCCTCCCTGAATTTTGGTATCCTCCCTGAAATTTTGATTACTCCATCATAAAAGTTTAATAACCTTCCTAATTTGGTAACCATACTATGAAATTTTGATAACCTCCCTAAAAATACCACTATGAAATTTTGAAATTTTTGTAATCAGAGTTTGAAAATTTGATAACCTCTTTATGAAATTTTGATAACATCTTTATAAAATTTTGTTGACCCCTATGAAATTTTGATAATCACATTATGTAATTTTGATAACCTCGCTTTGAAATTTTGATAACAACACTATGAAATTTTGATAATCTTCATATAAATTTTGATAATCATATCTTTATGAAATTTCGATAATCACTCTATGAGATTTGACAACCTTCTATCAAATTTTGGTACTCCTTATAAAACTGAGACTTTTATAACCTTCATATGTTTTGATAACCACACTATAAAATTTTGATAACCTCCCGATGAAGTATTAGTAATCTTCTAATGAAATTTTGTTAACCACACTATGAAATTCGTATAACCTCGCTATGACATTTTGAAATCTTTTTTATAACCTTTCTATAAAATTGTGATAATTAACCACCATATGAAATTTCAATAACCAACCTAAGAAATTTTAATAACCTGATCCTATGAAATTTTGGTAACCACTCTATGAAATTTTGGTAACCAGACTATGAAATTTTGGTAACCACACTATGAAATTTTGATAACCTCTTCATGGAATTATAATAACCAAAGTAAAATATTAAATTGATATAATGAAATAATTTATAATTAAAAAAATAATGGAATAATTAAAAATATTATTAAGTAATGGTAATTTAGAAATATGTTTTAAAAAAAAGGGTACAATTGGAAATACATTTTAAAAAAAAGGGTACAATCGGAAAACATAAAATTTCCCCTTATTCGTACTTTTATATATAGTATAGATAATTATATATATTAGATATTATTATATATATAACATATATATTTAATTATATATATTACTAAACGGTTCGGTTTCGGTCGGTTAAGATTTTGAAAATCTCAAACCCGTGCATCGACCGTTTAGCCTTCAACCCTTTGGCGGTTCAAACCGCCAAACCGCTAAACCGTCAAACCGCCAAACCGACGAACAAAAGCTAACGATTTCAGGCGGTTCGGGCGGTTTGAACCGTATACTACTCAGCCCTAAATTAATTACTATAACTATTACTAAATACTAATAGTGCCGTTTACAAATTGGATTATTACCAATGTTGAGAAAACCGAACCGAAAGATGAACTGGATCCATTAGCGGTTCGTGGTTTGATTGGTCCGACCGATTCAACCACCAATCTAATCGTTTAATTAAAAATTATTTTTTTCAAAATTAAAAACCATTTAAAAATTATTATTTTAAATTTTAAATTTTTTTAAAAATATTTTTTATATTAAAATATTACAAAAATTCGGTTTTCTCAAATCAATCCGATCCGATTCCCAATTCAACAATCCGTTTTAGGCGGTTTTGACCGATCCATTGACCGGCGGTTCTATGTATGTAATGGAACCGGATTCATGGCCGGTTCCCGATTGAAACGGTTCAATAGGCCGATCCGGTCCTCTTCCGTCAAAATTCTCAACGCGCCACGTATATACACGTGTAACGTGCTTACATGATTTCTCAACTTCAGTTTTATGTCTGAAGAGAATCTAAATTGGATTGGAACATATGTTCCGCTTTTATGTCTGATGTCTGAAGTCTTGTGTTAACTGAACTTTGCCAAAAGCAACTCCTCCAAACTGGAAATGGCGACCAACTTGGCCGAGGATTCCTGCATGGGAAATCCAGCTACTTACGATAGATTCCAAGAACTTAGAGCCTTTGATGAATCAAAAGCAGGCGTCAAAGGCCTTGTAGACGCTGGAATCACCAAAGTCCCCCGGATCTTTCGCCGGCCGAATAAGGACCAGAATCCGGTCAAACCAATCCAAACCCACTTCGCTATTCCGGTCATTGACCTGGGATTGGGAAACATAGAAAGGCGGCGTGATGAGGTGATCGCCGGGGTCCAGAAGGCGGCGGGGGAGGTGGGCTTCTTCCAAGTGGTCAATCACGGCGTGCCGCAAAGGGTGTTGGACGAGATGTTGGCGGCAGCGCGTGGTTTCCACGAGCTGCCAAATGAGGTGAAGAAAGGGTTTTACACGAGGGAGTTGTTGAAAAAAGTCAAGTATGGGAGTAACTTTGATTTATACCAGTCAAGCTATGCTAATTGGAGGGACACTTTGTTTTGTGTCATGGGACCGGAACCCCTAGATCCACAAGAATTGCCTTTAGTTTGCAGGTAAATTAAAGTTTCCAATTCTCTTTGATATCTAAAATTTGATTATGAAAGTATTCAATTTTTCTAATTTGCTTTGTTTGTTTAATGAAAATTCATGAGAGCTCAAGTATAGATTTTAATTAGAAGGTGAACATAAGTAACCCATTTTTGTTCTGAATGTTAATAATACTATGCAGAGATATAACAATGGAGTACTCAAAAGAAATTCATAAATTAGGGACTACTTTATTTGAATTGCTCTCTCAAGCACTTGGCCTAAAGCCTGATCACCTTTTAGGATTGGATTGTGCAAAAGGGCATTGTCTTCTGAGTCATTACTATCCGGCCTGCCCGGAGCCGGAGGTGACAATGGGAACTACCAAGCACTCTGATCCTGACTTCCTCACCATTCTACTTCAAGACAATATTGGTGGACTCCAAGTTTTCCATCAAAATCAGTGGATTGATGTTCCTTCTGTTCCTGGGGCTTTCGTTATTAACATTGGAGATCTCTTACAGGTAAGCTATACTTTTATTAAAAAAATGGACTCTCCCTTGATGTATCCATTCATTCATGCATCATTTTTAGTATCTTTTTGATCATCATCGTTTTAGAATTAGATTCTTGGCTTTGCACTAAACAAATATTCTAGAAAAAGGTAAGGCCCATTTGGCCGGCGAATATGCAAAAATGGACTTGAGTTTGACAGTTGCAGCCCTTTAGTTTGCACTGTTCAAACAAATATTATGTTCATTGTAGAAGAGTTGGAATTTGAGATTTTGGCTCAAATAACAGGAAATGTTCTAATTTGAGTGAACGCCTTGGAATGTGAATTGGCCAAATCGGAGGAGAAAGGGGGGAAAAAGTAAAGGAGAGAGAACCTTAATCAAGCCATCCCTTCCTTTAAAGCATATATATAATGCCCTAAGAGCTAGAAAGTTGTGTAACCTTCCTTCTAGAAAATGTAACTTATTTATTGACAGAGAACTCATCAAAAATGGCTTCAGTCATTATCTCTTGATTATCTTGTAAAAGTTCATACCAGAATTAATCATGATAGCTAGCAGAGCACAGAAGTATGCGACTTCAATGTATCTTTAGTAATCATGACTCCCACATCTTCAATCTTGTTAACAGCTAGTATTTTGCTGTAATAGTCAGCCTTTTAAGAATTCAAGGGAAATGTTTCCATTTTCAAAAGAAAACACAAGTTTTAGACGATTCATGTGTTCAACAGAAGAAACCAAGTTACAAACTGGCTTGATTTCTGTGTTGTTGCAGCTTATATCTAATGACAAGTTCAAGAGTGTGGAGCACCGGGTTTTGGCAAATTATGTCGGCCCTAGAGTATCTGTAGCTTGTTTTTTCACTCCTCATCTTTACCCCTCAACAAGGATCTATGGCCCAATCAAGGAATTGTTATCAGAAGAAAACCCCCCTGTATACCGCGATACATCAGTGCAGGACTTCATAAGCTACTATGATTCAAAAGGTCTCGATGAGAAATCTGCACTTACACACTTCAAGTTGCAAAGATGAAAGATAGCTACTGTTATATTATATATGGCTTTGGTTGAATAATCAAATCTTGATCTTCAGTATTCATCACAAAAGTGAAGGATATGTTTGTATTGTAAGCTTAAAATAAAGGAGAAATCAATTGTGATGGAAAACTCAATTTGATGACCTCTCTTTGCATTGAGTTCTTTACAGAATAAAATGAAAAGAAGAACAGTTTATGTACACAAGCCATGGGAGGTTTCTTTACCCTGCTTTCATGTGTTGCAAGAATTTACAAATAAAGATATAGTATTTATTCACAAGTGTTGCAAGAAATTCACTGAAAATTGTAGCTAAAGAAAACTCTTTAAACGAAGAGTACTATCTTTGACATGGACATGTGAAGTTTCTCAGCATTTTCATTGGATATTAGTTTAAGTGGTCAATCTGCTTTTAGCCATTGGATACTCAAGAAGAATTTTTGCTTTAAAAATTGTTGTTCGGATAAGAATCACGTGGGCTAAAACCCCATCATTAAAAATTGGATTGTGATGCAGAGCAGGTTGACTTGGGGCCAATTCTGCCATTGTACGCAAGATCTGGAAAATTTCGTTTATTGTCTTTGCTGTGTTTTGATTCTTTCAGCGCAAACTTATCTTCAAAAAGTATTTCAACTATAAGAGAAAGTGTTCGAAAAGCTTGTAGCAGATCAGTCAGTGGGAAAAATGGAAGCTGAAACATTAGTGAATTATGACAGAACTAAAGAGTTGAAGGATTTTGATGAGACAAAAGCTGGAGTCAAAGGGCTCGTGGATTCTGGGATTGTTAACATCCCCAAGATGTTCATACGACCAGCTCAGGAACTTGCCGAGGAACTGGTCAATCCCCTGTCAGAAAAGCACTGAAGTTCCAACCATAGATCTCAGCAACATCGAAGAAGCTAGCCGGCGTAAGCAGATTGTAGATCAAGTCAGGGTTGCATCAGAAGAGTGGGGTTTTTTTCCAAGTAATCAATCATGAGATCCCTTTGAGTGTGCTGGATGAGATGATTGATGGGG